>WHVE01000156.1:0-213803 GCA_015178995.1 Trichophaea hybrida
GCCAATCATGCTGTTATCACACAATGGTTTTGGGTGTTGGGTGAACAACAACAGGTATTTGCTAAAGTGGTGCGATGTGGGCCAAACCATGTACTGCACACACGGCAACTGAACACTGGGCCTGACAGTTATGATGATCGGGTGAGTGAGCTGGATCAGAAATTTGGAGAGGCAGACATGATCGTCTTGAATGGATTGATGAAACGCCCTGATATAACCATCAATATGATGAACCGCATTGTCAAAACACGTGAGGGGTACACCACATTGCGCACACAGACACAAGCAGATGGTAATCATATAAAGTTTAGGAAAAACTATGGAATTGTCATGTAGGTATATCTCATTAAACTAACTTATTCATTCGGGAAGGTATGGGACTTCTTTTCTGTTGTCAGATGGGTCATTTTTATAGTGAGGCAATTGTGGTGAAAGTTTCTGGAGTTGATGGTTGTTTTGTAGATGTATTTGGGTGCACAAGTTTGTGCAGTTCAGGATTGATTTATAGATGCACTTGTAGCGGACGTTTTTGGAGTTCATGGTTGTTTCATTTGAAGATCTTATTGCCAGTAAAAATGTTTTTTGTTCACAGGGTTTTGTACCAGTCCACTTGAAATGGAATTCAATAGCCTATGGTTTTGTCAATTATATTAGCAGATTTAACCTGGATCCTGAAAATTCGGCTTTATATTGTATCAGAAGATTGAAATTTGATTCTGAATATTCGACCTAATATTTTCAATTGCGTCACAAGACACAACCTTGACCCTGATTATTCCACTCTACATTGTCAATTGTATCCCAAGACTCCATCCTGGTAATGAATATTGGATTCTATATTGTCCATAGTATCGAAAGATTCTACATTGCCAATATGGGAGTCTGTATGAAACACTACCAACCAGCTTGGACACAAAGGTTGTCTCGTATACCAGAACTCATCAGAAATATACACTGCACCTAACCTTACTATGATCGAGTTGACCAGCATGATACAGGTGTTGCTGTCAATTTGCTGATTAGAGAATACGCAGACGATCCAATTCACAGCTCACCAATCTATCTTGAAGACCTCTCACTGAATTCATGCATTTTGACCAAAGTACCTGTCTTGATCGGTTATATTTCAGTATCAAAATTATGGCAGTCTGAACATTGAGTCAGTATATTCTATATTTAGCTCTAGCATTTTGATCCATGTTCTCACATATTCTATCTATTTTTTATTAGCTTGTACTGTATGCCGCAAGCATAGATCGTCCCAAGCTATCCATTCACCCAACCACATATTGTTTGTGATGAGGGTACCAACTAAATCCACACCACACATATATTGATCAGGAAAAGGGACAATTACCCCAGAGTTGTCGTGCTAACCCCAGGACACCTCCGGAGGCTCCTGGACACCCCTGTACACGCCTGGGCACTGCTGGAGCATGGCAAGGTACATCGGAATCCGCCAGGAGAAATGGAAATGTTTAAGACAGATCTGAAGCTCTCGGCCAATCACCCAGAAACAGTGGGAGCTTGGGCAGGTACCCTGGGAGCATCGTGGGGATATAAGGGTAGTTTTGGACTGTCATGGAGCTCTAGCCAAGTTGTTTCGAAAGCTTGACAGTTTTGTTCTCCATTTCACCTGGTGTTGGTGCACCAGAGCTGAGTATTAGATTTCCAGAAAGTACTGCTAGCGTGTTCAACACAGCCGAGATGGTGGCTGTGTTATGGCTTCTGAGATCCCCAGTTCACCGGAGATACTCTGCTCTGCTGAGAATCTGAAAGAATATGGTGTGGTTTGGGCTCCTGAGATATCCGGCCCTCCTGAGACGCTCCAGACTGATTACCTCTAGGGTGCTTCTGAGATCGCTGGCGCTCTTGAGATCTCAGGTGCTCCTGAGGTTCTCAATGCTCATCAGGTCCCAGGTGCTCCTGAGATATTCAATGCTACTGAGATATTCAATGCTCCTGAGATCCCAGGTGCACCAGAGATGTTCAATGCTTCTGAGATGCCGGGTGCTCCTAAAATGCTCAAGATTCAATGTCCACCTGAGATGTTAAATACTCCTGGGAAGTGGTGGTAAGGAACAGAATCAGTTCGTGATCGTTCGAAACGAGCAGCGATTCGGTTCCAGTTTGATCGAAAATGTGCCAATATCAGCTTGTTGGTTACAAAGCGGTTCACGAACCGTGTAATTTCGAACCACACAAAGTCAACGCATTCTTGTCCCATCGCCATGAATTCTTTTCATCGCGTTCAGCACTCAGTCACCGGATGGATAAAATGAAATTCAAGATGATCGGACCAGAACGCGAACCCTTGTTTTAATTTGAAATTGCGGCATGAACTTGGTGGGGTTTGAACAACAATCCTGGCAAGGATTCAGTTTGAATGAATCAAACCAGTTCATGTATTCTCACGATCCTCCGCAGTGCTTTGCCAACACTCATCCTGTGATCCTGGGTGCTGCTGAGATGCTCAATTCTCCTGAGATCTCAGGTGCTTCTGACATGCTCAATTCTCCTGAGATCCCAGGTGCCTCCGACATGCCCAATGCTCCAGAGATACCAGCTGCTCCTGAGATACTCAATGCTCTTCAGGTATCAGTCGCTCCTGAGATGCTCAACTTTTGGGTGATCCCAAGTGCTCCTCAGATGCTCAACAGTTGTACGATGCTCATGAGAGGCCTGGTGCTTCTGACATGCTCAGCCATTGGTGGTGTTCCGAAATTTACATTTCCACATGCTTTTGAAGCAGGAGAAATCATGATTCTAGTGATATCTACAATATCCATGGCGTTAGACAAACACAAGGCAGATGAGAGACGACATTTAACCCATCTTGGAAAGAAATGATATGATAATGGGCAAGCAGACATTGAGACGCCAAGTGCAGAACTGAAGTTAGCTAGAGTGGAGATGGTGCACGTACTGCGCTTGGCAGCGAATATATGTGAAGTAGTCAGATGTCTGTGTCAGATGTACAGCGGGCTGAACAGAGCGAGGGGCAGGCAGAGTGCGTCAGTCATTGATGCGTGCAGGGAGAGTTGGTTGCTGCACCAGGCTGCCAAGAGCGAGGGCAAGACCCAGTGTGAGTGAAATTGATGCATGACCGGGCTTGGGGGATGTTATTCCACTACCGCACACCTGGATGAGAGAGACAACCACTACACAGTATGCGAAAGTGATAGATTGAGTGAGTGCCGATGCCAGCAGGCAGGGCTGGCAATCTGCCAAGGAGACAATTCACATTGGCAAAGCTGAATGTGACTGGAAGAACCGATAGAGCAGATGGATGAATGCTGCAGAGCTGCAGAGCGAATAGGGATGGAAAAAAGATCAGAGAGGTTGGATTCTTATGTGAAAAATTAGGTCTTGGACAAGCAAGTTGCACCCGTCAACTCGTTTATTCTGCTTGGCAAGCCGTATGTTCCAACCCATACTGGCAGATGAAATCCAAATCGGAGGTGCAATATCTGCAAACCAAGCTTTTCAAGGCCTAGCCTGTGGACTATCGAACAGATTACACAAGAATACGAATGGAACTTACCGCATCATGTCTTGGTTTCTCGCATACAAATCCAAACTCTCAGATCAATGTCTGCCTCTCTGCAGCTCTCAATCTCTCATTCATCATCTGTTTCTTTCCATCTCAACACTTGTCCCAACCTCATCTAATGCAGGTTTTCAAGAGTTATGTTCCCCCCCTGAGCATGGCCAGACATCAGACGGATAACATCATGAGGCAGTTATCATTTGTCCTTGCTCGATGGATCACTTGCGCATGCCGTGGAACCCAACACTGTTGCCCGCTTCCGAAACCATCTCCTCTGCTGCGAATGATAAGTTCTGTACTTGGCTTTGTGATGATGGAATATTATCTGTCCAGCTACAGGTCTTGCACCGATGACACTCCCACTCTGTCAGGCCCTCGCTCACCTAACCTCCCTCTCTACAGGCAACATCAGTTACCGACACTTTCCCACCTGAATGAACACCATATGTTCAGCCAAGCACAATGTGTACACCCGCTGCTCCCTACCCAAGTGAAGTTGTCTACTTGGCTTTATGATCATTAATTAACATGTTACAAGCCAGATCTCGGACCAATCATTCGTGTACTGTTTTACCATCACCAGCAGCAACCACTTCAGAGACCGTCTCTCTCACACTCACTTGTGCTCGGCCACTATAATCCCACTCTAGATCCATTAGGTCTAGCTCTGTTCGATCTCCCCACAAGGCCACTTGAAATCCTTCAGGTCCATCTCGTTCCAATCCTACTGGTGATGGGTCTTGTGAATCTCTCCTTGTCAACATGAAATTTATCTCTTGCTATCTCCCCAAGCGTACTGGAAATCTACATCATCATCTCTCTTCAAGCCAGCCGGAAATGTGTGATTTCTCTCGAAGCACGTCTTTTGTTCCCCGGTGTATTAGTCCGGGTGTATTATAGTATAGATAGTGTGATATCAATAGAAACTACTATTTTATGCACTTATATTCCAATAATTGTGCCACTCTAGCACGTGGTGGTTGCGCTCTAGCACACATATGTTTTTCATGTACTCCACAATCTTATACCAGTCCTCTTGGTGGCTCCCAAACCGTACACCAGTGCAATTGGATGCTACAGAACCATTCAGTGCCGCTTGCGGAGCTTCCAGAACCTTACACCTGCACTTCTAAATGGTCCAGAACCTTGCAGCGAATCTCCCGGAGGCTCTCAGAGGCTCTCAGAGGCTCTGCAAAGTACATCATTCACAGTGAACCTCCGCAACTTTTGATGGGTCCCGTAGGTACTGGGTGCGGACAAATGACTTTGCTGATGTTCTCATGAAGAACTGAGTAAATTATGCGACCTTCTTGGTGCACCTCAACATGAATGATTATGAGCTGATACATTTCATTCCACCATGCGGAAATGGTTTCTTTATCACTGTGTCACTACGTTTGATTTTAACCTAATATGTTTAAGTGGTAGGAAACATTTAACACATATACTGAATAAACCCTCAACTCCGTATTTTATGTCTGCCGAGAGACTGACATGGTACCGCCCTCGCAATCGACACATCAGGTGAATATAATGGCGCTGAGTACAATGTACTCAGATATGACACATGCATGGGTTCAATGCTGGGGAGGGACTCTGATGATTTCCCGGTGCACTGGTGCTCAATTGATGGAACCACCATTCACTTGTGAACTTTTATGGTCAAATGATGCTAACCTGCTAATTTCTTATACTTCGCCCACTGTAATTGATTCAAGTTCATGAACAACATCATGAATCAAAGTTTTTGAACATTGGCTTGATTGACTTTGTAAAAATAGAATTATCAAATAGACGAGGCAATTGAAATATATCTCATCCTACATAATGTATCATGAGTCAAGAGTCAAGTGTCAATCGAACAGTAATCATGTGTAATAATAGTTTTAGCGATTGCAGAGAGTACATATGACCTGACGTATTGTTACCATCTTGACATTGCAGTTTCAGGGGTTTCCCCTTACCATACGAATGAAGTACATCAGGCTTAGTCTCCCAGGCTTGCCGCTGTTCAAAGGTGCATTAGCGGTTAAAGGTCACATCCGTGAGGATGTCTACTGATGAGTTAGCAGACAGCTCAACATAGCCGGGTGAAATCACCATAATAGTCTATGCTACAATACTGCGTGTCAGAATAGGGAATAGCTACCCAGTCTGGAGACAGTACGCACACTCGATCAGACAGTAATCATGGGGTAAAAATCTCATAGTGCTGGCCAAGGCATGGGAGACACCAACCGTACTGCCGAAGCAGTGCAACTGCCGAGCAGGGGCCTTCGGGTCAGCTGTGCGTTACGGATCAGACCAGTGTTATCTCCAGTATCATGCTAATACTGGGACAAACCATACCCGTGCTGAGCTTCATGGATATGGTTGGGCAAGCTATATTATCTCAGTATGTGGGACTTTGCTATCTCTAGAGCTAGAATAAGCAAAGGAGATAAGCTAACTGCGCCCCAGTAGTTAACTCTACCTAAAAGATAAGTGCTCGAATCTGGACTGTCGAAACCCAGCTCTGTGGGGTTACAACCCGATAACTGACAGAGGGCACCCCGCTTCGCGGAACATGGATAAGACCCGATGACACTAGGTACGTGGCAATGTACGGGTTGGCAGCTCATTGAATCATTGATCACTATTCCACTCAATACGAAGAAAGATAACCAATACGAAGTAATGGTCCGATATGTGCGTCAGCCACGTCATAAAAATGCAGGATAACCTTTGGGATTTCTGGAGGGGGCTTACGCAACATCACGTTGTCAAATGGAACTCTCCACAGCAAACTACCGAAATCGGCTCTGAAGCAACGATCGGATGATATGTGAACACCCACTACGGTGGACTGAGTGTTATTGACATAGTACAATATAGACACATCATAGAATACAGAGAAGTACCGTCACCCCTTAGCAGGATGGTTTGACGCGGAAATACTGACCTATTAACGACCACCTTAAACCCGCAACGATTCAAGCAACAGCCGAACAAACCACAGTCAGAACCCAACAGCGGGAAAAACCACCTGAAATATTATTCAGTTAATTACCTTCAAAATATTCACCAAAACTTTTATGTCTATTACAGACGATCAGAAGATTCTCTTTGCTCGTATCTTGCACGCCCAAGCAAACACTCGAGCCAAATACGAACAACTCACATGATTCCTTGTTCGTAATAACCTTTGGGTAGAATACTACCATTATTTCCATACCGGTGAACTTCCTTCCCAAATCGCCGTCGACGAGTCATCAGAAGATTACCTCCAAGACAGTTACGACTATCAAACCAGGGCCATACTGCAATAGATGCCCGTATTTATACATACAGTACAACGACGTAAACGCGTCACAATCGAATTCCATATCTTTAGGTGGATTATCATTTACTAGATACGCCTTTACCATAAGTCAGTACAACAATATCGATATGTCACATCTAGCTGCAGTATCCCCCTAACAGTATAATATTTCGGACGTTATCCGAAATACTTTCATGAACTGTGTGCTGTGCGAAGACAAAGCTTGCTGGGCGGCGAAAATATTCGATATAACAGGAAACAACGAAAAACATACCTTGTTGCCCACAACACTGCCCAAAATATTGTAACAATCAGTGTTTACGTTGCCGTCACGTCCAACGAGTAGCTCTTTACGTGCGCCAGAGCAACTGTCACAACATCCTCGAATACTCAAAATGTCGACACCCAGGCGCAGACTCACCTTGGGAGCGGACCGGTTAGCACCAGTGTCCCCAGCAATCTCCAAACCAACCTCGGCAGCACCCAAGCCTCTACCAGAATGGGTCAAGAAACTACAAGAGCACTATCAACAATCATGGCAGAAGTATCAACAGATAGTGCAGGACAAGGACACCGAAATGATCGACAGTGTACAAGCACGTGTATCGCGACTCAATCCAGAAATGCAGAATATAATCTAATGCTGCAACAGCGAGAGAGTAGTGATAGAAGTCGAATTTGACGATGTTCGGAAAGACTGTGAAATCTTCGATCAGCAAGTAGAAACCAACAGAGCCCTTCGAGCTCAAGTACTGTAAAGACACGAATAGCAAATCAGGATACTTGAATGTGTGCTGAAAGAAACAAGAACAGGAATCGATGTCATCCAGGACCAATCACAGCAAGTCATTGCTGGAGCAACAGACGAGTTCAGGAGACTCGAAAGAAGAATAGAAAGTTGTGAAAATGAACAAGCACAACTAAGGGTTAAGCAAGCCTCGCTATCAGTATCCTACACCGCAATAAATAAAAGAATAACAGACCTGGAAGCCCATACAAAGAGGAATGTACCCGACTACCACGATTCACGGAAAATTGCGGACAGGATTGAGGATGTTGGAGAGCAAACCACAGGCCTAACAGAAGCGGTGGAAAGAGCAAAGGTGTCTAATGCAACACCAGGTAGACGAGAAAGAACCGAACAAGTTCAGGAATGGACACACAGAACGGAGGAAAGAAACAGATGTATTTCTCCAACAACAGATTCAGATATAGCCTCAAGACCAGGCATTCGGGGAGAATCTGGTACCGATGCCGGAATGCCTGAACCAGAATCAGAACCTGAACCAGAACCAGGACCAAGTGGAAACAGAGAAACAGGAGGAGATCTGCCACCACATCCGTCTCCACCAGGACCATCTGAACGACCTAGATTAGAAGGACCAGATCCCCAACCAGACGGTCTAGAACAAGGTCCAGATCACGGTCCAGAACAAGGCAAAACAACAGACCAAGGGATTCAAGAATTAAAATAACTGATCCACCCAAGTTCGCAGGAAAAAGTTCCGAGGATTTCCACACCTGGTGGATGTGAATGGAAACGTACATCGCAGACCAACCCTACCTATTCCCTAGGCCAGGAATAAAAATGCAATATTGCAGAGGACGCCTAGAGGTACATGCCCTAGCATGGCATATGCAATGGGAAACAGAAGCATCCACTGGAAAACACGAAAAAAGTTGGATGGATTGCCGAGCCGCAATAAACGCCAGATTCCATAATCGATTTCAACAGGAAGCAGCATACAAAGCAATTATGGAAGTAAGATATGAGGGAAACATGCAGGATATGATTACGGGATACGACACCCTGAACCTGAATGCCGGAATACCAGGCGCGGCCTATCGAACCATGCTGCTGTCACAATTTCCAGTACAAGTATTTAAATGTCTGTCAACAGTTAATCCAGCAGACAAACAGACGCAGCATTGAGGGAAATCATCCTCAATGCTGGAAAGAATGTGCAAATATGGCAAGCCACGGCAAAAAACTTTGGAATAATAAAAAGAAGCCCCAAAGCATCAGGACGAATCGCGGAAACAGGGTCAGTTCAAAAAGTAACTTTTAGAAAAAACTCTCGTTTCAAGAAACAAACAACATACACACCAGCAAATCAAAAAGAATCACTACCTCGAGCATTCAAAAGCACAGATGGAAAAACCTAGGCACAAATGATTCAAGGAGTCCCACCGGAAGAAGAAAAAAGAAGGAGGGCGGCAAAGGAATACAGCCTTCGGGCGGAAAGGAGCACACGGAACAATGAAGTTCTTCCCACCAGTAAAAGTCACCAGCGGAACGGCGGACTTTCCCAAAGACTATCAAAGATTCAAAGTAGGAGGTTTTGACAAATTGGAAGATGCACCAATTGACAATACGAAATTGAGAGTGATAAGAAAACGAAGTACAAGTACAAACATCCGAGGGAGGCGAGATAACAGAGGATAGCAGTGAGGATATTGCAGACGATGGGTGGAACCAAACTGAACACATCTCGGAGTAAGGAGATAATAGAACAGTCTGTTAATATGACAGAATTACATGGAGGATTTTGGCGATTAGGCGGAGAAAGCATGTATATAGATACTGGTCGCACCCTTGAGGATTCCGGAAGGGATGAAACCGCTGGATGGTAGTTGCGCAATCAGTAAGTATACCCCTCAAACTAACTAAAAAACAGAATTCAAGGACCTGCTACGGCCCAGTCATTGACGAAAGGATGGCTACAAAACGCAAACAACCTCCCACGGAGGAAGGAAACTCAATCAAGCGACAGAATACATCAAACGACTTTGTGTTTTACGAAGTCAAAAAACACACAAAATCCCACAAACACGCATCGGAAAAAGACCAATCTATAAGTTCTTTATGGATTATGATGATGGAACTGGAAATAGCAAACAATTCCCAGTACGAGCAATGTTACGTCTAGGATCTACATCCTTCACAATATCACCGCAATGTGCAAAAGTGTTTAAATTGCCAGTGGTTAGAAGGAAAAACTCGGTCAGAGCAAATGACTTTGGGGGAAACAAGGTAAAGCTACCAGGTATGTATACCATCCCGCTAGGGTTAGCTTTCGGGAACCACCGATCACTGGAAACGTTCGAAGTAGCACCAATGCCAAATGAATACGATGTGTCAATACCATCATTGTACTTGGAACAAGATAAAGCACAAGGAACGTCATATGGTCACCTAAATTTACGGAGGGTGGAAACACATGTTACAATCATGGAAAGATAAACCCAGACTGGAACATCACGTACCATGATCGAATAGTTTTTCGAAGCGACGGAAATAAACATCCGATCAGTCGTATTCAGTAATACAGTTCAATTAGCAGAGAAGTTACCATCTCAATATCATAAACGGTTGTTACTATTTGACCCTGAGGAATCCAAGAAATTACCAAATCATGGCCCTCACGACCACGAAATCAACCTCAAAGATCGGATGACAGGTCAAGGTTGGCCCAATATACCAATTATCAAGAGAAGAAGAAAAGTTATTACGAGAATACTTCGATAAAATGATAAAAGAAGGAAAAATTCAACCATCTCAGGGTCAGGCAGGAAGCGCAATTTTATTTGTACCAAATCCAAAAGGTCGAGGATTACGCCTTTGCGTAGATTACAGACGACTAAAAGATCTTACAATCAAAGACAAAACCGCGCTACCTGTAATGGATGAACTACATAATCCAATGAAAGGAGCCTAGTGGATCACGAAGTTGGATATGAAATCTGGATACCAGCTGGTACGAATGGCAAAAGCACACGAATGGAAAACACCTTTTCGAACCAAGTTTGGATCCTACGAATATATGGTAATGCCGTTTGGGTTAACAAACTCACCTGCCACTTTCCAAAGATGGATGAACGGTATTCTACAACCTGTTCTAGGACATCACGATAATGTCACGGTATGCTATATCCACGACGTTATGATAGCAACCCAAGGAACTCGAGGAGAACACCATGAGTATGTAGGGAAAATACTCAAGGTCCTTCAGGATAATGAGTTAGTGGTGGAAATCTATAAATGGGAATATGATCAACAAGAAGTTGAATTCGTGGGATTCCTAGTTAGCGCAGGAGGATTGAAAATAGCCCCAAGCAGAAGTGAAGCAATAACTAAATGGCCAATACCGAAAAGACAGAAAGAAGTCCAAAACATTTTAGGATTGTGGAATTTTCATCGAAGATTCATAAAAGGATACGCTGGAATTGTGGCGCCAATAACAGATACATTGAAAGGGGACGGAAAAAATTTCACATTCGGAGACTCACAAAAGCGGATACTACACAATATGCTTATTGTTTGCAGCAGAAAATACCCCAATCCTTCGGCATTACGAAGAAGATCGACCAGCGATTGTCGAGACGGACGCCTCAGACTTCGCCATGGGAGCAGTTTGATCACAGAAATTTGATGACGCCAAAATGCACTCAGTCGCCTCTATCTCCAAGAAATTCTCACCCGCCGAAATCAACTATCAAATATACGACAAAGAAATGCTTGCCATAGTATACGCTTTCAAAACATGGCGATGCTACCTCCAAGGAGCGACACATACAACTATCGTCTTCTCTGATCATATGAATCTACAGTAATTTAAAGAAACCAATCAACTCAATCGAAGGCAAGCCAGATGGGCAGAAGTATTACAAGAGTATAATATCAAAATTGTATACAGAAAAGGTTCAACAAATGGAAAAGCAGACGCCTTATCAAGATGTTCGGCGTTCATCTCTAGAGAGGGAGGTACGCAAAGTACCGAAAACAAAGCTATATTAGGACCAGAACTTTGGATGAACATCAAAGCAATGGATATTGACGCTGAGGAAATAGGAGAAATATCAATTGCCGGATTTTCAGTTAAAAAACTAACACCCGGAATGAAAGAACGATGGACTACTGAAGTAGACGAAGATGAAGCATATATGGAGATATTAACAAATGTTAGCAACAAGGAGAAGAACGTTGACGAAAGATTTGGAATAGATACAGATGCGATGTTGGTATGGAAAGGAAGGTTATGCGCACCAAAGGGTTTTAGAAGAGAAGTACTCAAACGAGAACACGACACCAAAGTGGCAGGGCATTTCGGAAGAGAATGTACCATGGAACTTATCACCAGAAACATCTACTGGCCCAAGTTAAAAGAAGAAGTTGGAGACTATTGCAACAAGTGGGACTCGTGTCAAAGAACAAAAAGCCCCCGACATGCGAAACATGGATTGCTACATCCATTGGAATCACCATCTTCACCGTGGTCATACATATCAGTCGATTTTATCACAGACCTACCAGAGTCAGCTGGATGCAAAAATATCATAGTAGTAATCGATCGCTTCACTAAAATGGCTCACTTTATACCCACAGCCACACGGGAATCATCAGTAGTAGCCATACTGTTCCTAGACAATTTGTGGAAATATCATGGACTGCGAACAGCTATAGTATCGGACAGAGACGGGGTATATACCGGACATTTCATTGCAGACTTATACCAATTCTTAGCACTCAAACGTTCAATGTCAACAGCGTTTCACCCGCAAACGGACGGTCAAACAGAACGGATGAACCAGACAATTGAACATTACCTATGAACATACTGCAACTACGAACAAGACAATTGGAAAGAAATGTTACCAATGGCCGAATACGCATATAACAACTCAATACATGCGGCAACCAAAATAACACATTTCTACGCAATCTACAGGTATGAAATACGCACCAATTGGCCCACCGAAGTGGAATTCAAAAACCCAAGGTCGGAAATATAAGCTCACTATATGGCAGACGTCTATCACAAGCTCGAAACACAACTCGAAAGCAGTTGTGAAAAAATGGCAACATACCAAGATCGAAAATGAAAACCAGCACCAGAGTTCAAAGTCAATGATTGGGTAATAGTAGATGGAAGAAATATTCGAACCAAGAGGCAATGCAGAAAGCTCGACAACAAACCATACCGACCTTTCAACATTAGTAAAATGGGAAGCAACAAACGTCGGTGTCGGTTAGAGCTACCAGCGTCGTGGAAAATACATTCTACATTCAATGTTGCTCGGCTAGAACAGTACCGGGGAGAAGTTAAAGAAACAGATATTGCTCCAATATAAGCAGACAACGAAGGATGGATATCCGAAGCTATTATAGGCAGTGGACCAACAGACGAGGATCATCGGAAGCATGTATACTTGGTCAAGTGCTAAGGATTTACACACGAGGAAAATACTTGGGAATCCTACGAACATCCAGTGGAGATAGCACCAGACCTAATTGACAAGTTCTACGAACAAAAACCAGAGATGGAAAAGATAAAAGATTGAAACAAAACAAGAAAACACAAAAGAAAAAGAGAAGGAAATAAAAAGATTTCTTTTGTTAAAACTCACACCGCATTTGATTTTATGTAAGCGGAGGTCACCTTTATTTTTACATTTATTTTTTATCCAAAGATTAGCTATAGCTATAGTATACACTGTCTGAGTGGTAACTATTGCAAAAAAAATCACGTCTTATGTTGGAGTATACTGTTGAGGTCACCAGAGCTAGAGAGGGAGGTAATGTTAGGGGTTTCCCTTTAGCATACGTATGAAGTACATCAGGCTTAGTCTCCCAGGCTTGCCGCTGATCAAAGGTGAATCAGCGGTTAAAGGTCACACCTCTGAGGATGTCTACTGATGAGTTAGCAGACAGCTCAACATAGCCGGGTGAAATGACCATGATAGTCTATGCTACAATACTGCGTCTCAGCATACGGAATAGCTACCCAGTGTGGAGACAGTACGCACACTCGATCAGACAGTAATCATGGGGTAAAAACCGATAGTACTGGCCAAGGCATGGGACACACCAACCATTCTGCCGAAGCAATGTAACTGCCGAGCAGGGGCCTTCGGGTCAGCTGTGCGTTAAGGTTCAGACCAGTGTTATCTCCAGTATCATGCCAATACTGGGACAAACCATAACCGTGCTTAGCCTCATGGATATGGTTGGACAAGCGATATTATCTTAGTATGCGAGACTTTGCTATATCTAGAGCTAGAATAAGCAAAGGAGATAAGCTAACTGCGCCCCGGTAGTTAACTCTACCTAAAGAATACGTGCTTGGATCTAGACTGTCGAAACCCAGCTCTGTCGGGTTAGAACCCGATAACTGACAGAGGGCACCCCGCTTCGCGGAACACTGATTAGACCCGATGACACTAGGTACGTGGCAATGTATGGGTTGGCAGCTCATTAAATCATTGATCACTATTCCACTCAATACAAAGAAAGATAACTAATACGAAGTAATGGTCCGATATGTGCGTCAGCAACGTCATAAAAATGCCGGAAAACCTTTGGGATTTCTGGAGGGGGCTTACGCAAACTAACGTTGTCAAACGGAACTCTCCACAGCTAACTACAGAGATCGGCTCTGAAGCAACGATCGGATGTTATGTCATCACCCACTACGGTGGACAGAGTGTTATTGAGTTAGTACTATACACACACATCATAGATTACAGCGAAGTACCGTCACCCCTTAGCAGGATGGTTTGACGCGGCAATACTCACCTATAAAAGACCACCTTAAACCCACAAGTTTAAACACAACGATTCAAGCAACAGCCGAACAAACCACAGTCCGAACACAACAGCGGAAAAACAACCTGAAATATCATTAAGTTAATTACCTTGAAAATATTCACCAAAACTCTTATGTCTATTACAGACGATCAGAAGATTCTCTTTGCCCGCATCTTGCACGCCCAAGCAAACAATCGAGCCAAATATGAACAACTCGCACGATACCTTGTTCGTAATAACCTTTGGGTAGAATACTACCATGATTTCCATACCGGTGAACTTCCTTCCCAAGTCGCCTTCGACGAGCCATCGGAAGATTACCTCCAAGACAGTCACGACTTTTAAACCAGGGCCATACTGCAATAGATGCCCGCATTTATACATACAGTACAACGACGTAAACGCATCACAATCAAATTCCATATCTTTAGTTGGATTATCATTTTCAAGATACGCCTTTACCACAAGTCAGTACAACAATATCGATAAGTCACATCTAGCTGCAGTATCCCCCTAACATGCCGGGCCCTATACTGTTGTCTCCTCCCGTCTGGATTTTCATCTAGGTCAACCACTATCGCTTGTCATATCTGATATTTCCTCAACTGTGTATATGCTCTCTCATCATTCCGTATTCCAAGTGCAATGCTATAGACCCGACAATTGCAACCGCCAGATTGGGTCTTGTGGAAGGAGTGTCAGAAAGTCATGTCAACCCCATGAGATCGTGTTTGCCCCTTTCTGGCCATATTGCCAACCACACAGACCACAACGGCATACTATCTTCAAGAAAACTTCAAGTTCTTCCAAAGCATCTCTGTCCATTCTCTGTCGAACTACACACAGAATGATATGAAAAGGATATTAGCTGCTACTTCGAGAGATTGAATGTTAGATCCTGAAACGTATCCACTATAACTTGTAATGGCGCATCAACTCACTCTACTGGTGAACCGCACCAGAAATGGCCAACAACTTTCCCAGCGAGTCCTGTTATGCAAGATCATTGCACACAGCTTACCACTTTCATCACTTGTGTTACAACTGATGTACTTATGGGAAGTCTTAAGATAGCATGCTGGCGCAAGTTGTAATAAAAGGTTTTGTCTTGATCTGCTTGTCAAAGTGCTTTTCGATATTTAGTTGCGCGAATACTTCCGCGGTGTGTTGATGTGATCCGGAATCTTGTAAATGACCTGCAATGGGGCATGCATAGGTGCTGATGGTTTATGTAGTTAGCTTACACACTGGTCTTACGCCGGCATGCCTGGAAGTTGGTATACAGTTGTAAGTGATGCTTCAACCTAGCCTCCACAACGGTCAATCAGTTACTGGGGCATTCATATGAGCTGATGGTTGTGTAGTTGGCTTACAAACCACTTTCCAGCTGGCACTCCTGGATGATTGTATACTGTTGCATGCTATGCTTCACCTGAGCCTTCTCAATAGGCTGTCAGCAGCGAGGCATTCGTATATGCTCATGGTCTGTGCACTTAGTGTGCACACTGCTCCCCTGCCGGTTTGCTCCGATGTTCGTATACAGTTGTAGCTGATACTGCACCCTTGGGCCTCTTCAAACATCCGACAGGTAAGAGCGGGCATTCATGTGTGCTCAGGGTATGTACTGGCTGCTTGCATCCTGATCTCCACCCTGAGTGCCTGGAAGTTGTTATAGGCCGTATGTTCTGCTTCACGCTTGTCAAGGGTTTAACACTCGGAGATCCAGGTGTTATAAAGACCAACAAATAGTGCAGTAACAGTGGGTACTGTGTGACAGACTAGATACTCGAAATCGGGAATTAAAGAACTAAACAAAGCTCGGTGCAGCAGGTATTGGACTCGAGACAGAGTGATGAACAAACTTATCCTCCGCGAATCCATCACCATTATATACAGGTATCTTCACTGTCGCCACCTGTGCTCTCTCGTTCCATAATACATTCTAACCTCACCAAATCATGTACCCAACCCTTTCAAACAATTGCCCCCGTCATTACCATCACGTTATATTCAGGACCCAACCATCGAAACCAGATACCATCCATCGTAACCTGCTTCATCCTAACGAAACCTGTATCCTGTAAACAATACCTGATTCCCCTTGTTTTTCTCCTATCTTTTTTATCCATCCTTACCGCTGCTTGGATCCTTACTTGATACAACCGTGACAACCCTAGCCACCCTCACAGTCCGCAACATACCAATTTTAGATGTTAGGGTCTCGAAAAGTCAGTTCCAGTTATCCACCAATTTCGTCCATCCTGCATGCTGGCAAGCAGTGTCCTTTGTACACATATTGAACAAGTTCAAACCTCCCTCAATTGACATTCAAGTTTCAGGTTCACCGCAAGTTGATCTACACCATCTCTATACCATTCAGCCATTCATTGTTTTTTCCAATTTCCACTTCCGGCTTTCTACATCACTTCCTGTCATTTGTCAGTTAAATGAAAAAATCCATACAATACATCCTGAGCGATTATTGGCAAATGAATCAGGAGGTGCACCTTGAATGGGCAGCAGCCAATGCAAGGAAGATAGAGGAATACCCGTGACAGTTTGAAGATGTTTGTCCTTGTTTCACTCACTTTTCTCCCAACATTCATCAAGAGGACAATTTCGATATGGTCTCTTGATTATATGCAGGAAAATCATCCTGGACATGATATGCATGACAACTCATATCTTGACCCCGACCTTACCCACACAGATCATTCTTCTGACAGTGCAGGTGAACATTGTAAGCCTGAGTCACAGGTCCTCCGGAGTAAGGGCATACCATGTGAGACGGTTACGCCAGCACAGGGCAAAAGGAGTGCGGCAGACACTACAGGTTCACCACGACTAGCACTTTGCTCAACATCTGCTGTCCCGAAACCCTCTGTAACGGCAGATATCAGTGCTCAATGCTTAGGATTGCGGCTGCGCTGAGTAAGCACTAACCTCAAGTAGACCCTGCATGGCTGCGATCATACGGTAGTGAGTATCTTACTTATACACAATCATGCATAATCACATATTCCAGTGTGCAACCGTACCGACCCCGATTAACTTACAAGCCAGTATGAAGGCTTGCTGGCCAGACCTCGCCCATACACTGTGATTGCTGTTCAGTCAGCGGTCACGTTTGACTTAATGGAATTCACAATATGTACCTCTTTTTCTGAAGTGTCTAACACAGATACAACTCCTGTAGAAATCTTAGAAAAAGACTCAAAACACTCGATTAAGTCATTTCCATACTCAATGGCATCATGATGCCCCAGAAGATACCAACTAGAACAGAGTTACGCATCACAGATGATCGCAGGAGTGAAGATACAATCCAAAAAGTGGCCTAGGTGTCTGGAAACTGATGAAAACTGTGACCAAGAATAAATATCATCATGATGGTCGAGCAAGAAGCCGAAGTGACAGAAAACAAGGATGATGAGGACGACGAGGAAGATGATTCCAAACACCATACTGATATTCGTAACTACTATAACATCGGATCAGCCATCACTCACAAAGATATCCAAGTTGGCTCAGCTCACAATAAATGGATCCAAACCATCATACATCAACAAGCTGATTGGTTGAGAGCTCAGAACGAACGATTAGCTCTCGAAAGGAAACACTTTACCTTGAACTGTGCAAAAGAGGAGACGGCCACCCTCGTGAAACACAAGATTTTCGATCTGGCCCCCCCCCATGCGATTCTGTGGTGCAGCCAAGGAGGTGAAATTTTTTTTCGACACACTACGCTATGATTTCAATTCTGACAAACATTCATTCCCATGTGGCAGACCTGATCAAGTGCATTTTATGGTGTGTCTTCTTGATTGATGGAGTAACCATCACGACCATACCCAGCGGCAGACCTCTATGATCGACACAGCCCAATGAGCTTGCGACCAACTGGCACCCTGATATTCATGCTGCGAAGATTTCGATCTTTTCGCTGATGGCATGTCCCCCTTCAACATAGAAGAAGACCATTGCAATCGTGAAGTGCTAAAGATACTGGACGAACATTTTCAACACCCAAACTCTCCGGTTAGAGCCTATGCTAATTGTATCCAGACGAATTGGAGGCAGGCGTGTTGGAACCCACTAATGCTGGTGATAGCACGCTATAATTTGGCCTGACGTGGTCTGTGGCACATTCTCAAAAATGTGATTGGTCTGATGACCCCGAAATCTGGACGATTTGAATCAGTCAAAGAGCTGATAGACAAGGCCGCATCATCGGAGGTTGTACACATCCAGTACGATGGAAAGACACGTGGTGGTGTACAGCGACTGGCAGAATTGTCAAATGAAAGCTGAACGCGAACCAACCAGCCATCTGTGTGTAAACCATCAGGAGAGATGCAGACTGAGAAATCCTCAGGTGGAGGTGGGGGCAAATCCAGAATATACGGAACGTTCTGTGGAGGAAGCAATCTTTCCAATTCACCGTCCGCACCCTGGACCTGAAAAGATTTCCATGGGAACTGGAAGTCCAACCCGCCACACACAGGGTGTGCAAACAAAGTTCATAATACTCTCCATTACACCAGGTACTGCAGCCAAATATGCCTGAACTACTGTTCTACTCAGGTGGAGGCGGTCACCAGGTGAAAGGTCAAAAATTCTTCCACACACAGCAATCAAAAAACTGGCATACCACATCCGGCACCTAGCCTGGCGGGAGAGGCTGAATAAACAGGTGTTAGGGCTGGAGCTGGAAGGGACGAGGGCATTGTCGGCAACTATAGATGAGATCCAACCTCACCAATTAGCCCTCAAATCAAGAGTGATTTGGAGTCACCCCGGGATCTCATGAAAAGTCAATACTTATGTGGAACAGAGGAACGAGATTCATTGCACGTCATTCGCAAAGTATAAACTCGAGAAATGCACGGCGAAATGCAACATGTTTGAGCAATCTCTCACAGCGGTGCGATGAGCATCTTCATGGCCTGAGAGTGTTCAAGCGACTTGGGCCGAAAAAAACCCGCATTCACGTGCACACAGGGCGACAATGGTTCAATGATGATGTCTGCACAGGAGAGGCGATAAACCAACAACTCAGTTCAATAGTATGGGCACAAGGCTCCGCTTGACGAATTGAATGTGCTCGTCGTGACAATGGCATACAACCCAGTTCTCGGTCAATCTTGGTTCAAGGAGAACAACCCTCAGATCGACTGCAACACTGGTCGACTTCTCACACTGAGCACCACTGGCCGCAATGCCACTCCGGCGGCCACCAACATGACGTCGGAACCTCCACTGGAACAGATAATATTCGGCTGCCACAGGCTTGTGAAAAAACTAAGCCTCCAGACATACATCTGCTTGAAGCCACCGCATTTGATGCCCTGCTAGCTAGCGACTGGGTTGCCGAGGCTTATGCCATACGAATTGATGATTGCACAGGGTTGCTGGGAGCGTGCATGGAAGGCAGTACTGAGAAACATGGGAGAAGCCTCATGAACTAGCCGAGCGAGCAGAAACAGCAGCGGTTTTGCGGCAGATGAGCATCATTACTGAACCATGAATGACTGCTACCGGCTCACGATGAAACGAAGAGGTCAAGCAATCAACACACCATCCATCAATATCGTGCGATTGTCCCCGCGACCTCTGTGATCCTTTACCCTCCATCAGAACAAGTCAAAAGCACACAGTTAACAAGATCAGATGGTGCGATTTTGCAGACCTTAACCACCGACGACGGAGGTCACATCCCTAGGCAGTATCGTGAGTTCGTTGAGGTCTTCAGTCAGGCGATGGTTGAGACACTCCTGTCCAACCGCCAGATCGACCACACAATTGATCTCGTGTCCGGTTTCAAGCTGCCATATGGGCAGATCTATAACCTGCCCGAAGTCAAATTGAAGACTCTGAACATTTACCTCGAAACAAAGCACGCAAATGGGTTCATTCAGCGATCATCATCGCCAGTGGCGACACTGATCCGTTGTACCAACAAAAAGGATGGAGTATTATGTCTTTGTGAAGACTACTTCGCGCTCAATGACATGACGGTTCAGCACTGGTACCCTCTTCGATTGATTCCAAAGAGTCTTGACTGTGTGGGTGTTGCCAGGGTGTGAACAATGCATGACCTCAGCAGAGCCTATCACCTTCGTCGCAACACGCAGGGTGACGAGTACAAGATGGCATTCTGAACCCAGAACAGCCAATTCGAGATCAAAGTCATGCCATTCGGGTTAACATACGCACTGGCAACGTTTCAGGATTAAATTGACGATTGTCAGCGGCCATTCATTGACGACTCAGCTGTGTGCTACCTTGAACATAATCCAATCGATTGGACAGACAATATGGAGTATGACAAGTACGTATGAATGGCGTTGGACAACTCCAAGAGTTCTGACTAAATGGCAAAGCTGAACAGTGCCAATTTGGAGTATTGGATGTCGGCTACCTCAGTTTCTTGATGAGTTCTGAAGCTGTCGGCATGGAGTTGGACCGAATATCATCAATTGCGGATTGGCTGACTCCTAAGTCAGTCCATGATTTCGAAGTGCTACTCGAATTTATGAATTTGTGACGGAGGTTCATCCAAAATATGCCAAGATATCCTTCCCAATTACGGAGTTACTGAAGAAAGCAGAGACCACCCATGAGTCGAAAGAACAACCAGGGGGATTGGGAGGTTAAGTGAATTCACTTCGCAAGTCATCTGTTCAATGGAAATGAACCCAAGAGGCAGAACTGGCATTTCGGAAACTCAAGAGAGCCTGTACCTTAACCCTGATTATGCAGCATTTGGACACTGTGAAGCCCATCATTCTGAAGACCGATGTGAACAGCTTTGCGATCACTGGCATCCTGAATCCGTTTAACGGCTTTGGAACCCTGCAGCCAGTCAACTTTCACTCTCGAAAGTGCTCTCTAGCTGAGCGGCACTACAATATGTATGACCCTGACATTCGTGCTATCCTCGGGACCATGAAGCTGTGTCGTCACTGTTTCAAACGAGCCATATACAAGATTTTAGTGCAGTGTGACAACAAAACCTTGAGTATTTCCAAACCTCGAGGGCCCTCCCACGGCGACAGGCTAGATGGTCAGAGATCATCTGGGCGTACCACTTTATAATCAAGCACGTAGATAGCTCTAAGAACGCCCTTCAAGGACCGTGCGGACGACCCAACTACGATCGAGGCTATGAAACACCCATCCAGAGGCTGTTGGCAACACTGGCTGTGAGGGCCATTGCACCGGAAGTTGAACCATACGATGATCTCCTACCAGCAATTAAGAAGCCCTTGTCATCCGACACACCAGCAATGGAGGTGAATGCGAAAATAGTCCACTTGGCCATCCCAAATACCTGCGATGACGAGAAGCAATGGACGGTCGTCGTTGGAGCTCTGACTCACACAGACAGCATATTCGTTCCCACAGACAAAATGCTTCACCCTACAGTAATAAGTCTCTTCCATGATAGCCCCAAATCAGGACATTTCGGACCCCTGTAATACCACTGAACAAGTGTTTAGGGACTGCTATTATGCCCCAATGGATGCGTTCATTGGGAAGTATGTCACTGGGTGTGTGGTTTGGCACTGTGTCATGACACCACGGGATGCGCGACTCGGCAAAATGATGCCCTTGGCACCTTCGACACGACACTGGGAAATTGTAACAAAGGACTTTGTCACCGACTTGCCGGAATTAACTGCCTACGTGTATACGTATATCTCAGTCATTGCCCATCCGCTAATGCATATGGCAATCTACCTGCCATGCCGAAAGGATGTGCATTTACCGGATCTGGCCAGGTTCTTCATTGAGCACGTGATTTGCAAGCATAGTGTGCCTGACCGCCTCTTCACCAATTGAGGAGGGCAATTTACAAGCCTATTCAGCACGTTGGTATGTTCCCATATGAGCACTGACCACTGACTGTTGACAGCTTTCCTCACACGGAAGGACGGCCAGCAGGTAAGGCAAAATCAGGCAATGGAGCAGTACCTGCGAGTCTTTTGCAACTACAAGCTGGATAACTGGGTTGAGCTTCGCTCATTGGCCGAGTTTGCATACAACAACTCCGTACACCACTCCATGAGGATGACCCCTTTGTGGGCCAATTATATCTACCATCCACCCCTGCAGATCAAGCCTCCAAAGGCCCCTTCTTGCATGAGGTTGGTGATGCAAGCAGACATGATGACGTCAGCGATAGCCAAGACCCACCAAACACTGCGCGAAAACCTACTGGGAGCCCAGGAGCGGGAGGCGAAATACACTGGAGGCAAAGATGTCACCTTCGAGGTCAGAAATGAAACTTTGGCTCTCAACTATGAACATCCATACGATGAGACTCTCTGGGAAAACTGGATGTTCAAAGAGCTGGCCCATACATGGCAAGTAAGGTCATCAAAAGGAACACTTACACACTGGAGTTGCAAGAATGATGCGAATCGATGATGTCATCCATGTTTCTTTGCACCAGCCATACGCGCCGCCAATCCCCAGGCAACCTCCAACATAACTTCAGCCGATGATGATCGAAGATTCTGAGGAATGTGAGGTCGACTGAATCCTTGACTCTAAACAATGTTATCAATGCCGGCACTATGAAGTTCAATGGGCAGGCTACAATTACATCTGAATGATCTGGGAGGCCACAGAAAACCTCGAGAATGCTAATGAACTAGTTGGAGGGTTCCATCAGGAGAATCCGGACGAACCCGCCAGGTAATTGGAATACCACTATACCAAGGATTAAGTGGATTTGAAACATTGTGGCCGAAATTGGCGCCTTTGAGTTTCTCCTTTCTTGATTCTTCACTTCTACTGGATTTTGGCCCAGTACATAGGGCCTCCACAGAAGTATTACCACATGCCCCGGGAGGTGGATTACCCTGTGCACCAAATGCACTGTGAGGTTGCATGATTGACAGTGATCGGTTGCTGGACCTATTACGACTTTTGTGGGTTATACACAGGCACACGAACATGGAACTGACTTCTTCTTCATGATTATTTATTCGGCCGCCCAGGAGGTCTGAGCCTGGATAGGAGGATGATGTAACGGCAGAGGTCAGGCCTTAGTGGTTAGGGATGCAATTGGGCTCAGTAAATAGCAACATTAGATAGAATCTGCACGCCTGCCATCGTTCATTAGCGCTTATTTCAATTATACACAATCATACAAAATCACCAATTCCCATTTGCAACCGTACCAACCCCAATTGACATACGAGCCATCATGAAGCCTAACCAGCACATACCTGCACCTACACCTCTCACAATGCGTACCAAGTCTAACACATATGGGCTGGGATCTCTACATCCTGGTACTACAAGTGAATCAGTGACAGTTGTTGCCACCACAAGAACAAAGACCAAATGATTCCAGAAAACAATAAAAATACGTTCAAGCTGGAGAAAGACTTCCATGTAACATTTTTCTTTGACAAAAACGAATGGCTGTGAATGAAAGATTAAAAACCTGACCTCATCGCAGAGAGCTGGAAGCAATCAATTGAGGTTCGGGATTGTCAGAGGTGGGAAACTGGTGAACCAGCAAACAGTCCATCGGTAGGTCATCAAACCAGTGGCCTATGAAAACACATAGATTTGCTGACTCAAGAGGCTGTACGGGTCGCTTGCCATATGAGGAACTGTCATTTGAATTAACAACATATATAGCTGTATAGCAACCTGGATAGCTGGCATGGCGACTGGCTGAGGCTGCTTAACGCACCATTGTGGGAAGCTACCGCCTTCATATTTGCTCACAAGAAGCCCTGAAATACCCAATGAGGCATTGGCTAGCTGAAGAATCATACATGATGAATATTGTCGGTATTAAGAATGCCTGGTTCCCCAGGTTTGAGATCTTGGATCTCATCTATTATATTCTCATCCTTAGGGTGTACTGCTGTTAGCAACGGGTCCGGGTTACCCGGCCATGGTCCAGTTCGGAACCGGACACGTGGCCCCTGTGCGGTTCTGGAACGGCCAAAGAACCGACCTGTCCAATCAAAGGCGGTTAAAACCTGGAACCGAACCTTAACCCGCCAGGTTTTGGCGGGTTTTAGATGCAGCAGAGCCTCATTTTCCGTCGGCCCCAATAATCACAGCTGATCTGCTCCCATTCAGTAGTGGAGTTCTGATTGGATCGCGACATGTTCTATACGGAGATCCTGCAGTTTTTGACACTCTTTCACCTCCAGGTCTCCGATTTGCGATACAATTAGTATTCATTGAGTCGCTGTGGAAAACAGTCGATTTTGGCCGAATTTTCGGCTTCATTTCACAGCAACTCAACGAATACTAATTGTATCGCAAATAGGAGACTGGGAGGTGAAAGAGCGTCAAAAACTGCATAATCTACGTATAGAACATGTTGCGATCCAATTAGAACTCAAATACTTAAAGAGAGCGATAGTTGTAAAGAAGAAATCCGCCAACACCCGGGGTGTTATGGTTCGGTTCCGGTTTTTAACCGCCAGTGATTGAACTGTTCGGTTCCTTGGCTGATCGGAATCAGAACCGACCCGGACACAAAATTTGGAACCGTTTCTAACACTACGGTGCACAGCTCAAGACAGCTGACATATACAGCTACATACTTTGATCGAGTATCTCCATAGAAATCTGCAATTGCCGGGTCCGCCATCCACTGTGCCCTATTGGACTACCAGCAGGGCACAAATGACACCACAAACTTTGCCCAAGATGATCATCAGAGTAATTATGATTTTTTTCATATACATTGCATCCGCACTGATCTGTTTTGGGCATACCTGGATTGCCATTTCAAGCTTCTCCCTATTTGATTAGACTATGGTTACACATATTTATATACATGGGTACCTGAATGACTAACCAAATTTAGATTGCAGACTTTGCTCTGACAACCTATAATCATTGGCATTCCATTCATCCGACCAGGCAAAATGCAATCATCAATAAGTGCAGAGAATGCATCAATGATTTATGCGAAGGGAATGCCAATGAAATATTAGCTTTCCTTAATGTGCCCAAAATGTATGACGGTATTGGTGATAATGGTATTATTTTTGATTGATGGAATTGGGTAGGTGTATGTTGTTGTGCTTCATGTATCTCACACTCTCTTATGCATCAATCATTATGTTATTTCTTTTACTGTACGTTCTGAGTTGTTCTCAATTTCAATGCCTATTGACATATCATTATTTCAAATTGCTTCAATTTGAATATGAAGTGATATAACACTGTGCCGTCATTCGAACATAAAGTAATGAAAGATATGTATCACCGAAGAATGGGTAAAATGTATAAAATGAGTATCTGAACGATGCCATATTATCCAATGCTCCAGGAGACACCTACATCACATACCGGCCGCTTGCAGAGGCATCAGAACATTACACCAGTGTGTTGGGAGGTGCCAGAATCGTGTACTGGTACTGCCGGATTCTCCCGTATCTTGCACCAGCGCCCCCACATGCTTCATATCCTTACACTGCCACCACCTGGCGCTCCCGAACCTCTCCCCGGCGCTCTCTTTGTCTGCTGAACCATTCACCAGCGCTCCCGGAAGCTACCGCACCTTGCTGCGGCGCTCCTTGAGGCTTCCAAACCTTGCACTTGTGCTCATGGAGGCTGCTGAACCTATCACCATCGCTCCCGGTGGCGCCCTGACGCTCCAGAAGAGCCCATCCATACTCCATGAGCCTCCGAAATGTTGCACTTATTCCGAACTGTTCGCAACTGCTCCGACAACTCTGGGACATGCCGGGGGCCTCCTCGATCTATATTCACATCCTTCTGATTCCTGAGCCATCTAGCATTCAGTTGTTATAACCCGTGGAACCTGGGGCCCTGAACCCCCAATACTGAGCCCTGAACCCGTGATAATTGCATAATTTGAATGTCAAAAACACATATAACACAATCACTGAAGTGCCAATGATAAAACAATTTTTCAGCACACAATGACAAATGCAGTACCAATAACACAATGATTGTGTTTGAGAACCCATGAAATTATATATTACACGAGAACTGTTTTGGTGAACATATACCAAGTATACTATGAATGAAGTTCTGAAGGCATAACAAGTATATTATACAGCAAATGACTGGTTAACCGTTCAATTGTTTCATTTAGTTAAAATTATCGATCACTTATGTTCGAACCTGTGGGAATACCAATCTATTATGAAATAATATATATAATTGTATTGAAATTACCAGAGTATTCCACCTTACCACATGCTGGCAATTGTATGCCTTCACAAATCGAAGCTATTCAATAATAGTTTTCATATTAATAACAAGGTTGGGTTTCCCAGCAGAGCTTAAATAAACTGGTTTGCAATCATATTCAAAATTCTACATGTGTATATTTACCAAACCCATATATTGTCCACAGTGACCCACAGTGATGAAGATTATGATCTCTGCAAAGCTGCCATTGAGCCTGACAAAGACGGCTGAATAGGTTTGGTTTATACAAACTGATATTCTTGATCAAGCTTTGGCCCTACATGTATCATTCTTAGTTGGAAAAAAGCAATCTACCGAAATAATGCATCATGTTGCCCTATCTGAATCAATAATAGAATGAATGGAGATATGGTTAAGAAAGATTGATAAGTAATAACATAGATGATGGGTGATCTTGCTTCAATGTAGGGGATATGCAAGTATAATAATATCCATTGAAACTTCTGGTGTAATTGGATCATTCTTTTTGAGTATGATGCTGAAATGCCAACAAAGATGTGTATTCTGAACATTATGAATCCCAACCAAACTGTCAATGACCGGATCGTTACGTATTGTATTTGCTGCTGGTGTCAATACCGACTGATCAGTGGAATTCCATGGGCAATAGAATTCAACAACAATATACTGAATCGATATTTATCAAACTCACGACTTGATTCTGAATTGCCATTGTCCATATGAAATGGTTCAAAAGGTATTGTATTCATTAAATAGATGATAGTGCGAAACCCATCTTTCAGCAAACCATCATACTGATATATATAAACTATGGTCATTGTCATCAAAACTCATACATCCTATATGTTTAATTTTTTCTGATATACTCTGTACACCTCTACTACTAGTTATATCATAATCCTTATCATTTAAATATCAAACCAGTTCATTTCCACCAACCTGGTTCCCAACCACCAAATCTGTTACCAGTGAAAGTAAATAATTTGGCAATTTTGATTGTACACAATAGTATTCCCACCATGTTGTGAATATCCATCATTACCTCTTCTCCAATAACCATTCAAACCAACCATGACAGCTGCTGCAAAATTTGATCCTTAAAACTGAGACCTCTATTGGATACTGCCTTCGGTGGTATGTTCTGGGGGATGACAGTGAAAAAAACAAATGAAATACTATTGTGCTGCTCTTGCAAAAGACGATTGACTTCTATATTTCCATTTGTACAAAACTGAATTTATATACACAGGCCAATCTTGCCACATATTCAGCCCATACACCATGTGGAATACTGCCACATGGGCATTTGCTATTCACAGATACAATTCATATGGAAAATTTGATCAAATACCAGAAGGCAGATGGCAAGTAATTCAAAGTTGAAACCATAATAATAATGTTCATAAAACTCAATTCATTCCAAAAATTGTATTCAAACCTGCTGTATAGTTTCTGGTGTGAGAAACAGATTCAGGATACCCGGCCGCATATTGGTTCTGAAATGAACCTGGGGCCCAGGTTCAGTTCTGGAACCGCCAAGAACCAAACCGTCCAATCACAAGTGGTTAAACCCGGAACTGAACTGTAACCCACCGGGTTTTGGCAGGTTTCACTTACAGCAGAGCCTCATTTTTCATCGGCCCCAATAATCCCACCTTTTCTGCCCCAATAAATTAAATAAGTTCAAATTAGGTCGCGACAGGTCATATACGGGGATTATGCAGTGTTTGACGCTATACTACCTGCCGGTTTTCGATGTGTGATTCAACTAGTATTCGTTGAATCGCTGTGAAATGAAGCCGAAAATCAGGCCAAAATTGACTGTTGTTGGCAGCGACTCAACAAATACCAATTGTATGGCAAATCAGAGACTGGCAAGTGAACACGTGTTAAAAACCACATAATCGACATATATAACAAGTCGCGATCTAATGAGACCTCAAATACTTACATGGGGCGATATTTTCAGAGAAAAAACCCACCAAAACTCTCCAAGTTACCATTCAGTTTCAGGTTTTAACCACCTGTGCTCGCATGGTTTGGTTCGTTGGTGGTTCCGAACCGGAACTGACCCAAACTTGTAATGTGGAACTGTTGCTAATACTAATTGTATTTAAATACATTTTTGTATCTACATATCTCTATACTTCATCCAGCAGATTGAAATCTGCATGATAGTCTACCTATGGCATTGAATTATTCAAGTATATCTGCAATTGCACAACACTAACTATTTACTGTTCTAAAGCATTTAGATAATGAATATGTTCAAAAATATTACATTGTACATGGCCAAAATATAATTGACAATGTCCAATACTCTGCAGCATATTTGGGCCTATCAAGTCACAAATAATACGCGGAATGATGTATATATTCATTTTTTGGCACAAAATTTGTTGAACTCTTTGTGTCGCCCATCTATGTTGTCTGGGTCTTGAGCTGCTGCTGTAACTCAGATCGCTGTATTCATCTATCAATGAGTTTTAACTTCTTTGTGTATATTATTGCTTGCTCAACTGGTTTCCAATCATCAGTGGCATTGTTATTATTCTCTCCAAACATATCATCTCCCTCACGATTGCAACTGCGGAACCTCTGCTCCAGGATTACTCAGTTAAAGTTGTATCCATACTGAATTCAGAGGTTGCTTCACAGGTAGGTCAGGAGATCTGCGTGGTATGTGAAATCACAAATGGATGTTGAACACACTGAATATTTTTTCGATGTGGATAATGTTAAGTCTTATTCTTCTAGCTGAGCAGGTTGATGCACTTCCACACTCGAAGAATTCAGAGGACTTTGTACATCTTTCTTCATCTTCTACCAAATGCTTCTAAACAGGATTTTCTCTACAGCTGCAACACTTTGACTACCATCGGGGTATCTTTGGAACACCTTTGAATCCATGCCTTGTTCCTGCACAACTACCATGGCCTGACACTCGCGAATCCACCACATCTTTTTCGTAATTAAATTATACTCAGACCACTTGTATCATGTTATGACCTCACAACTGGGGTCACTCCCTCCGGGCCAGAGGTATTGATTTGCTATAATGACCTCCAGAAGAATAGACTTGGTTTGATAGTCAGTTGCTTTGCCATTCAGCATTAGCACGTATTCTCTGGGCTGTGGATGTCATCGGCTTTATGGCTGATGGCTGTGAGATGACTTGTTTTCATATAGATAGTATGGGCTGTCATTTATTAGCAATTGGTGATTCGGAGCAGAAGAGACCGAGACCAATGGCTAGCACTCACTGCCTTTCAGAGGAGTGGGTGATTGAACCCACAGCCCACTGAAAAGATCAGCTCAGGCATCCGGGACAACTGATCGGAGATGGAATCCCAAATCAAAAATCACTTGTGATTGTATATAATACAGCTGCAAACATCATAAGAATAATACTACCCTCTCTCTTACAGAGTTCATATCTGCATGACCATACTCATCTGTTGTTTGCTGCCTTTTCATGAAATAAGATCCGGCACATCAATGTGAATTATATTCAAAATCTACCAATTCAGTCGGTCCATACAAACCAATTGGCTTTGACAATACGCTTGCGCCCAGCTAAGACTTGCGTACAAAGTCAACCAATCTGGTCGCTTATGTACTGCACAGGCATGGCAAAAAGCAAAAGAGGGCAATCATGCTACTGGTGTCCTCTTTTTTCTGTTTTGTTTGATGATCTGGAACAATCGTGAACCCATGTGACCGTAATGTCAAATCATTGTCTACTTTGACATTGGAAAATAATGACCCTTTGTTCCCTTAAAAACCAAATCTTTGATTAGGTGGCTTGCTAACTGTTAAAAACCCTTCATGTGGAAAATGTACTACCTCAACCATTCATTCAATCCTGATCAAATTCATGGCCTGACGATTCTTTCTATGCTACTGCATTTTCACTCGCTTGTCATTGATGATCTCATACAGACTCTCGGTTCATTCTGCTTCTTCTTCATAAGCCTTCTACTTGACAAAGTACACTACTTTCTTTTGTTCCTAGCAGTATTGGCTGCCCTTCATCTGATCGACTTCATGACCAATTTCGTACTGGTAGCCATCCATGATGTAACCAAGCTGATTTGCCTCATGATTCAGGGTGTAGGTCTAGTAGGTTGGGTGGGGAGTGAATGATGTTCAATGAGTAATATATGGAACACATGTTGCATATGCCAACAATATAGAATCTGAAGCTGGATCGCAGTTAGAATGAGTACCATCGAGACCTTGAAGGTTTAGTGAAGCTTTGTATCCTGTTTCCTAGATGGTCATTGAGCTTGAAGATATTTTCTGTTTCATATAACTAGATTGCAAACCAAGAACTTTGGAGGTTCCATAGCACACTATTTATTGAACTTCCCGATACAGTCCCATGTATGCTCTAAGCCCTTATGTCACTGAGCATGCGTGCTTGAAATCCAGCCCATTCAGTTCCTAGATACCAGGTTCTTGTATTCCTCTTCGATTAACCAATTCGTCCGAGTTTTAAATCCAAAGTAACCAAACAATAGTGGCATTCCAATCATGGTGGTTAGAGAGTTATTTTAGGTATTATATGATATTGGTAGTATCACAGACCAATTATTCTGCGTGTAGTGGCAGTCATTCTGCATATACCATTACAATGTTGGTTGACTTATTCAATTGGTCCGACTGTTTGAGGGAGAAATGGCGAAGACACTTAAAATATCATGTACAGAGTGTCTACCAACAAGGACCAACATGAGGATGTAATCCTAGCATGCCAATTTGACACTATAATCCATGGAATGCCATAGAATCTCCATACTTGTTTCACCAAGATTCTGACCAAGTGCATAGCTCACTTTTCTCTATCTTTCAATTGAATGAAGTGATCTATATTGGTGAATCAGTCAACAATTACACATACTGATGAGCATTCATCAAATACTAGTGATTCAATGATGAGATCCATCGATATCAAATCCTCGGGGCGGTATGCTAATTGGAATAGTTGCACTGCTCAATATCCAGCATGACAAGCTGCATTTTTCCATCGGCACCCACGGTATATTCAAACATGATTTTCCATGAATTTTGCCATTTGCAGCCAAAAGACATTTCGTCTTCCCAGATTGATTGTTCAATCTTGCCATATGCGTCCAGCCACCTTCGATTCGTTCTGCCCTTCCAATATGTGTTTCTTCAACTGCAGATCATACAAAATCCACTGACTGACATCATAATAAAGGACTTCATCTTTGAACAAGATATCTGGGTTTTGTTTCCTTCCAGAGGTCAGACATATTCTTCATGCCATGCTGTATTGTTATTTGCAGTGCTGACTACTACTTCCAACACCCATGAAGTCAACTTGACTACTGGAAATATTCTCAACTTTGTTTAAGAAAGGGCAATTCATTTGCCTTGTGACATATTGACTTCGATGGTTTCTGATTCAGAAGTTTCCAACTGTTTGCGAATGAGAACACAGTCAATTGCCGATATTGATTTGCTTGATCACTACCTGCCCCATGTTCAGGGCAGTACTCCAAATGCCTAGATAATTCATTTGGTGTCCAATTTGCACTATGTAGTCGGTAGAATATATTGAGATCATATACTTTCAAATAGTATCCACAGGGGGCTTGACCCAAATTTGAGATCTTGATAGTTGGGAAACATTCGGGATGCTGGTGATCAAAAAAGACACTGATTTGATATGGCGCATCTTCGAGATGACGTTTCCATTCCTTGAATACAGATACCATTCCAAACATCTCTCGCCCTGAAACCTCATAGTTGTTCTCAGCATTGTCCATCCTTTGATAGTGGTATCCCATAGGGTCCTATCATCCAACAATGACCTGGGAGAGCACTGCGCCAATACAAACATCTATTGTGTCAGTCACAATTTCCATGGGCCACACAGGCTTACAGGGACATAATATGGGAGCATTGGTACAGTACTTCTTTAGCATATCGAAGTCTATTGATGGCGGGGATTGGGTTTCCAGTTACTCTTTTATTTGGCTTACTTGCATGACACTATTGGAGGATGGCATGTCTTTGACCGGCCATCTATGCAGTGTTGATAGAAGTTGGCAAATCTGAGACAAGACAGGAGATTGTTCACCGATTCTGGAATCTCCCATTTGAGACTAGTATCAATTTCGTTATTAGACATGCTGTCATTTTCTCCCAATATGGGATACCTAAGGAAGTCAACATACTTCTGGTGGCATTTACATTTATCCGGTAGAATTGGACAGTCATTTTCCTGTCATCAACAAACCACTTCTCGAGTCTATTGCGCATGCACTTGATCAATTTCTGTCGAGATGAGAATATTATTGTTGTCGACTACTATTACATGATCTATTAGATCTGACAGGATCTCGTTAATCATAGCATGCAATGTAGCTAGTGCATACCCCAATTTGCTGTGAATAAGTAGGTTTTTTAAATATACATACCTCATATGAAATGCTGTTTTCCTTTCATGATCTTATTGCATTATAATGAGGTGGTATCCTGCCTTCAAATCAATATTGTTGAAAATTTTCAATGCGGCAACACTGTCTCTAAGATCATTCATAAGCGGCAATAACTATCAGTTCATAATAGTGACAGGCTTTAGACTGCTGAAATCAGCGCACAATGGTGAAACTCATCCATAGAGCACTTGAAGAAAGTGTATGGATGCATTTGCAGATGACTTGCTTCGATAGATATGTATAGAATTGAGTATTTTTTTTAGATATTCTGTAAGCACTGTCAGTTTGTTTTCTTAGGGAGAGGAGATGGCTCCCAATAGAGGTTACTCCTCATCGTTGAGGTCAATGGCATGATTGTATGATCACTGGGCCAGAACAGCATTGACTGTGTCACTGTTATATCGCCTGTGGAAGTTTCTGTACTGCCATGCAATTTGTTCTACCCAATTTGTCTCAATCTTGTATGCCATATTGAAATTGATTGAACCAATAACCACAATCCATTGAGAATCAGTACACATCTTCAAAAAGGCATTTTAATATTTGATTGAGAACGATTATACAACTGCATTTGGGCAATGATGATGGCTGTATTTCCATTTAAACTTCACATTGTCCTGTTGTATGCTGACAACACTGAGTACTAGATGAATGCCAATCCACCAGTAAGGTAACATGATGTTAGACAAATTCTGCATTGAAACGATTTCGAATGTTTTATTGGTATAATTAAACTTCTGTCACAGAATAAGACGGAAGGTATACTGCCAACCCGCTCCTTCTACACTTTCCGCATGAACCTTTTGTACTATCATTGATTCCAATGGCGTCAATAATTGAACACTATGTGAACTGAGCCAACTGCTTCAACAGCATAGGTGTATCATACCTACTATTCAAGAACAGCCGTACAGGGACATTTTTCATGTCTGGAAAGGTTAAATATATACATATTGTGGTTCTTGTAATTGTCTTGAGTTCGGGTGGTAATTCTATGAATTGATTGAGTACAGGTTGCGGTGCGCTGGGCGCATCCTGGCATTCTCCTTTGTTTTAAGCTGCCATAATTGTCAACTGCCTTTTGACACACCACAACCCAGAATGCGTTGTAGTAACTGAGATGCATAAGTTCGTGAGTGAATGAGGTTGCAATGAGTATGATCAAGTAGGATAGAGATTGCTCTTCTCAGGTGGCATGATTGGATGCCATATGACTACCATCGTTTGAGTATGGAACTCATCCTCATAAACCAGTTCATAAACAGCTGAATGGAAACTTCATTGAATATCAACAACTAATAAGCGCTACCCAGGATTGCATTGGCAAAACTAAAAACCGGAGGTATCTGTACCTCAAAATCAAATTGGAATAACCACAATCTCATAAAATCAAGAAAAGGCAATACAACATTGTTACATCCTTCAATTTCCATACTGTTATTGTCAATATTGTAATGGACTGGGAAGCTTGCTGGTGCTTCTGGTCTTGTAATTCGGTCTGCCAGACATGTCAGCTTGATCCTTGAAACAGAAGTGGTTACTTCTGGGGCTTCCACTTCAGGCTTCCTATTCATCTTATATTTTTACTAGATCAAACTTGGATGGCATTCTTATATAAAACCTATTGATGCTGTGAGAAACCGCAGCACTTGCATTCATTATGCTTGACTCATGCTGCCAGTCACGATTTCCCTACACCTTTTTGGGGTTCGCCTTTGCTTATGTTGGCTGGCTTAGGACCCATCTTCTCTGTTCGAGGTTTCTTGAAGTTACAATCTTTCACAAAGTTCTGCTTTCTTTGATTCCCCTAATCATCACCATCATTATTGGACTTACCCATATTGTTTGTTTTCTTTGGGCTGGTCATCATTGTGCTGGGTCATTTCTTGCAGGATTCTCTCATATGTGTGAGCAACTTGTTTGAACAGTGATTCGTATTCTGCCGCATTGTTTTGAATGATCTTGGGCAAGTATGATCAATTCTTGATATCATAGTTGCATTGGCACTGTACGACCTGATACCATGACATCTGTAATACACAGAAATAGATGTTTGAGCCCTGCATCTATATGATGTACTTCTGGGTATGTCTTTTGAACAGCAATATTATGATTTGGGGAAAGCATTGCGTTTCTTCCTTCGGGTTGATGAATTATTCCTCCATTGTGGTAGTGAATTCTCACCATGCGTCAACCTGAAAATAGTCCGTAAGCAGTTTTCCTTGGTTGTTGTCCCGAGCCAAAGCTTTATCTGGAACAATAGTTCCAATGATGCAAATTTCATCATTGTTATCATTATAAACATTCTTACAGTGTCTGTGATACTCATTCACTCTTGTTACCCAATAGCGGTAGGACTCTAACTTGTCCGTTGGGCCTTGCTTAAGCTTGTAGAGAAGTTCAATATTTTCCTCATTGCTTGAATGCAGAGTTTTTGGTGGTTGAGGTGGTACTTTTAGTGGTACAGAACGTGATTCACTATAATGATTTTCAGCTGGATGTGGAAGGTGTGGAAGAACATTGTCTACGCTTTCAGAATAGCTGGAGCTTTTCAAGCTGGAGTTAGAACTCTTCAAGTCCACTGCACAGTCTCCTCCAACGCTTCCTGTACTGTCTGTATTACCATTCAATTCTGTCGACTCAGCCTGAATGATTCCCATTCGAATACCATCACTTATGGTGTATCAAATGCAGATTCCATGCTCATCAAGTTTCGTATCCCCATTCTTTGGTGTCAAACTGACATGGACAGTGAGGCTACAGATTCCATTACTATTTCATCTCAGAGCTTGGTTTGCAAGGCTCTTGTGTATTCACTGAATTTCAGCCGAAAGTCTGTCTTCATTCTTGGCTCAGCTGCCTGCCTCTCCTGCTCTGTGTTATCTGCCATTTCCTGGATCATGTTTACAACTGTATGGAGCTCGGCATATAGCCCGGATATCAGTTTGTCATGTTCTTTGGCTTGGAGCTGAAGAACCGCTTAGTTCTGACATTGTGTATGCAGTTGGACAGCAAGGCATTCCTGGTTTCGTTCTCTATTGTTGAGTAGAGACTAGAGAATTCTTCAGAATTTTTCAGAACATTGGATTTGCTCACCAAGGGCTGACTGCAGCACTTCATTAGCTTGGGTGGATTCAGCCTTCATTACAACCAAGGCTACTTGGTTATTGCCTGCAAACACATGGAATTGAATAACTATAGTGGAATGCTTCTCGGGTTGGGTACGTTCCATCTGTTCCGCATCTTGGCAAACGGCATTGTATAGCTCATTTTGCCAACCTATGACCTCTTCTTAAACAGGGACCAAGTCTGGCAGGGCTGGCTGCATGTCAAATTTCCTCTGCCTTGATGTTTCAATTGGAGCATCCATTTGTCCCAGCTCGACATTGATTCTCACCAAAATCTGCAAATTCCCGTCCGGAATATTTTTCTTCATAGTCCACTGATGTCTCAATACCTGTTTGTCCTCATTGCTGGAGAAACTCAATGTATTGTCCATTCCAGCCACCATGTAGGGGTCTAACATGCTGGTGTCCGATCTGGCCATCATAGGACCGTGAAAATCACTCATAAGGGGAGCTGTGAAAAATGTGGAATTGAGCCACTGATTCTTGCAGCGGTTGAACTGATGGCTCGGAGTATGAGTGAGAGGTGTGCATGATTAAGAACAAGCGGCGTGGTAATAGGTAACCGAATAGTGGTGCTACACTATCAGACATCATTCACCATACCGAATAGAGAATGGCAGAAATGATGAATGTTAGAGTGACTGCTGCTGTTGCGATTGTTATGTGGGTTCCTCTGACGTTGGACTTACAATAAATCAGATCCGGATGTTGGCAGTTGCCCTGGAGACTGTTCTTAATAATCATATGATCAGCGAACAGTCAATTATCCACATATTGACCTTATTCTTGACTGGCTATGTATGTCCAGAAGAGATTCCCTGAATATGGTGTATAATCTTTGTCCCAAAAGTAATCTTTGAGGGGTTCTTCTCTTTCATTTAGGAGAATGTGGATGATATTGAAGCAGTTGAGATGTTCCGGTTCTGCAAATGGCAAGGGGATTCAGGCATAATCCAAGAAGTTGACTTGGCAGTGGAGCTTGAGGTTGTACAGCATCAAGGTCACCCAATGTATGTAGGTAGAAAGAATACCTTGCTTGGAAGCATTTCTGTTCAAACAATAAAATATAATACCGGAAGCTCAACTACAGATTTGGCCTGTCAAAGTAGTATCCATATGGAATTCTGGAGATGTGTCAAAGGTAGGTTATGAGGTTCGGTTGGGGTGTGACATAACTGGATCATTCTGAGCGGAAAGAATACCTGTTCAATATGTATATTTTGTCTGGCTTGTTCTCATCACAGATAGAATTGGCGCATGTCGACCCTTGAAGTATCCAGAGGTCTTTATACCTCTTTCTTCGCCTTCTACTAAATACTTGTTACTCTACTGTTCTCTAGAGCTGCAGTACCTTGACCACCATTGGAGTATCTTTGACACCATTTTGAACCCAGCCTCTTTTTCTTTGCAATCACTGTGGCCTCTATCTCTCGAAACCTCCATGTGCTCATCATCATTTAAGTATACTGTAACAATGCGTACCCTTCAATGTCATCATGTCCATGGTTCTGTACCTCCAGCGTTGGGGTATCATTTCGATCTGATATCCTCCCATCGAATGGACTTCATTTGACGGAATGTACCATTGCTGTTCCGGTTCACCTCATATTCTTTGGCCTCCATCAGTGGTCAGCTTCATGTCTGGAACCAGTCCGCTGTCATGGTGGTTTTTTGAACATGAGGGATGTCGTTTACTAGCGATCTGTGATTCGGTGCAGAAGCGACCGAAATCCAATACACGCGCATGCTGTAATTCAACAGTGTGGGCGATCGAACACCTGGCCAGCGAAAATGATATTATCAGGCATCGGGGTGATGTGATTGCCACTGGCATCCAAGATGTCATTTCACGAATAATCATACATGACCCCACTGCGTTTTTCTCAGGTGCATTACTGATTCCCATCATCTTCCATATTGGATTGTGCTCATATCGCTTGTGCTGTTGGAAAGATTCCACTCCAATATTGTACAAGATTGGGGAATATGTTTTCAAAGCTCCAATATACCTCATCAGGATGCACACTTCTGACCACATCAATCGATTGTCACCAGTTACAGATTGATTTTCAGTTGGTTCCATATTGTATTTAAAGGTTGGTACTATATAGTTGCACCATCTTCATCGATATAAACTGTGTTTCTATATTGTTTTGCACAGGAAGCTGCAGTTGGTTGTGATTAGTAATGAGAAAGTAGAGGGATAATGGTGAATCTTTCGGTGCAGTACAAGGACAATAAGTGGTATATCCATTGTGAATAGCTTTTTGCCTAACCACAGAAACTGTGACAACAAATTGTATTATTGTTTTATATTTTATACTTACCATAAAGTCCAACCACAGTCAGCATGATTAGAAGAATCAATAACACACACTGTAGAAGAGTTATTTCGGGAGAGAAAGGCAAGATAAATGGAGGAATCAGGTAGACACAAAGTGGCGAATGTCTTGGAAGGACTTATGAACAAATTCTCTGTTGTCAACTATTTACTTGATGAGACCTAAATATCTGATTCATTGATTTCCATTTAAGCACTGAAACTTTGTCCTTCTAAGCATAACTTCAGTGACCATGAATATATTAGCCATTGATATAAAATCTATGTAATAGTAGTCATTTCAGACTTTAGTATGCATGTTAAGTGTAAAGAACTCTGGAGTGAAGTGATAGAGAGAATCACTAAGATTGTGACGTTCCCTGGGCCTGAGTATGAAACCAACAACAATCATATAACATATTTCTCTGTCTAACTGCCTACGGCCTCGTGACAGCTCACGCAATCGAATAAATAAATATCTGGGCAGGGGTTCGTATTTACCGCGGTCCTAAACCTTATTTTCACCTTCTCACTTCATCACTGCAACCATGGGCACAGTGAAGCCCAGAAAACCAGTCGCCGACAGAGAAAACGACATCCGGGATTCCAACAAACCATATCATTGTGGTACAGTTACATCCATCCGCTGAGGAGCCTCAATTTATGGCATTTACTATGGCACCCTGCGAGAGTAACCCAGAGGGGCACAACCCCGGAGTAGTGCACATGAGCCGGAGCAGCTATTCACTTCTGAGGAAGTGAAATTGATTGTGAGATTCTGTGAAGCTCTGGATAACCTGGGACATCAACTGCATGGTACGATGGTGAAAGATTTCGCGCTATGTATACTATCCCACAACTTCGCCGGCAATTGGGCAAACACTGGATTACTCACTTCCTAAACCAACTGGCTTGTATTACTAGACGGTTTCTTCAGCCCATGGATCACCAGAGGGCAAATGCGAATGACCTTGTCATCGTGGGATACTTCTTCCACACAGTAATTAAGTTTCGAATACTTCAATATTTTTGACTTATGACTGGTCTGCAGCTGGGAAAACTCATTAGGAAGCTCAATGCTTGTCCAGAAAAAATTTACAATATGGATGAGAAGGGGTTCATGTTTGGTCAGGCCTTGAAAGTCAAGATTATCTGCCGTAGAGGCCGAAGGAATCCCCCGTACAGTCAGAATGGAAACTGGCAAATGGTTACAGTAATGCAGTGTATATCTGCAGCCGGTGAGGTTATACTACCAATGTATATCTATAATGATGGATAGCATATACTGGGATGGCATGCTGGGGTTTATGCTCAAGAGCAGGATACCTTCGCTTGGTCGTCCAAGCGCTGGACCGACCACAAATTAGGGTCAGAATGATTGGAAATGAACTTTGAAATATTCACAGCTCAAGTGTAGGTACCATTGAAATGCGCTTCTGCTCATGCTGACTGCATTAGTTCTAAGCAACAGCGGTGTATTCTCGTTCTTGATGGATATGGATCACATTTGACCTGGCAGTTTTTCCATTTTTGCTTAAAATGAGATTTATACCCCAGATGCCTCCCTGCACACTCCACACATATCTTACAGCCACTGGATGTGTGCCTCTTTGGTCCATTATCACGCTGCTATAGCAATGAGTTGGATTTATGGATGAGAACTGGAGGTAATGCCATTAAGAAGGGGCAATTCCATGAGTAGACACACCCCCAGAATCTCAGTTTGTTCGGTTAAACACTTTTTCAATAGACTTGTCCCATGCGCAAGGGCTGCAGCATACACCCAGAAGAACATCTTGTGTGCATTTGAAGCTACTGGGATCTGGCCATTGAACTCACGCAAAGTTTTTGAGCGCCAATCGCGAAATATCACTCGGCCAGATCCACTGCCAAGCTCTCCCTTGGCTGCTCAAATGAATATTCCACGAAAGCCCAGATCCTTTGGCAGACTAGCCCGCTGTAGATTACACCATGTCACACGTCAAACACCTTGTTCTCTAAAGCTCAAGATTTCCATAGGTCAGCTGGGATGGTCTGCCCATGGGGCACTTGCAGACGAAGAATTGGCGCAGGAAATGGTGATATTTCTTCATTCTGGGGCCAAGGACACTACTGCAATTGAAGTTAAAGATTGATGTCACCTTGGTAAAGCTCGTGTGTATACCGCTGAGGAAGTGGTGCTGTTCACAGAAGAGAGAGAGAGAAATGATCAAGGAAAGGCGGCCAAAATCACAAAGCGCCAGGATGAGGCTGCAGCTGAAGCAGCACGAGCAGGAAAGGGACTCGAAGGGTCCAAACATGCGGAAAAGCAGTGTGTAGGATGAAAGATGGTGGATAGAAATTGTCTTGGTAATTGGGACGATAAAGAAGGAGATATCATGGATGGAGGGGGCGTCAGATGATGAGAAATGCGAGGGGGTGGAGGGCTCTGTGATATATGTTCGAAATATGCAAAGCCCAGTTGATGGCCTAGTAGGTGGAAACCGGGGAGATGAGGTCAATATTCAATCTCCACTTGTTACACGTTCAGGGAGAGTGGTTAAGACTGGTCATTTGACTTAATCAATGTTCACCTTTGAGTTGTCGGTCTCCCTATGGTGGGCGGTTCCCCGGTGAAATACATGACAATGTCTTGATGTAATCTGTTGATTGAAGCTATACGCATAGCACTTATATTGGCCATATGATGCAAGTCCTACAGTGCTTGAAGACTTCAACTCAATTGCTACTTGCAATGACAACCATATCTGTTGTATTTCTCAAACACTGCTATGTATGCATCAAGACATTGTAGAAATGGCCAGATGAATACTCACTCCACAGTGAACATGCTCTATCGCTCTCAGCGTTCTTGTGATGCTCAGTTATACTTTCAACATCAGAATATTTTGTGTACCAGAGTTTCAGGCATATAATTGTTACAATGGAACAATTTTGTGTATAAGTTATTAAGTTTTATTATAGATAATCTTCGTATTGTCACTTTTAATTAGTAGTATACATTGGATTTCTCATGCATGACTTGCAGCCCCACTTATATCCCACTGATTTGATTTCAGTTACAGAAAATATTTGCATTCTAGTGGTCGGGTAATCCAACAGTTTGGGATTTGTGGCCCTGAACAGTGTACTTGACATCTACACATAATCTCATGATTCATTGAATTGTATTGCCTTATTACAAACTACCCAGAATACTTCTTTTGAAGACATATGCAATAGCTGGTTGTCTTTTTTATTAGTATCCGAGTCAATGCTGATTTTATCTGGCATTGTTTCAAAAACTTGCATTTCTACATGATTCATATTGCCAGTTCGATACATAAGTTCTACATGTACTAGTCATCAGCATGAGAATCATGAGGAATATCACATATGAGGAAATTAACAATTCCCTGTTCAATTTTACGTTTTTATTTAGAAGACCTTGTAATATACCCCAACGAATTATTAAAGTAGAATCTATCTCCTGTTATAATCAATTTGATATTAGCAGATGGTACTTGGGTAGGTTGAATATTCAGCAGCTCTCAACCATTTGAACTGTCTTCTTCATTCAATACATATTTATACCCCATACTTTCTGATCCAACTTGAATAATTTCCTAATCTTGCAAATATTTCTAGTTATCATCGATGATTTGCAGGTCCAAATCGGGACAAGATTCAACAAATACTGTGATATAATTTGTATTGCAAAGGGGCGAGAGAGGTGAACAGCAATTTACATGCTGGATTGGTAATGTTAGTACTCTGTGTAGAGAATCTTGAAGTTTGTCTAGCAAATTCGGAGGGTCAATCACAAAAAGTTCTGAATCAAATAACTGTGGTGTACAATATTTTGGATGCAATTGGTCAAGATTATGAACTGGAATGGATGGATATATTGAAGGCAGTAGGTGAGGTATATAATTGGGGGATAACAACAAATATATGTAGGGCGATGGAATAAGTGAATTCGTTAATTGCAATATATTAAGTTCATAAAGTTGGCTTTATTTGGTCAAGATTAAGAATCGCCTGCAGTATCTTATAATGAAATTGATCCATACCTGGCCCCATTTGCCCTGCTCCCTCCACATATCGACAATTTTACTTATATATATGCTTGGCATATGAACAGCAAAATAATGATAGCCAGGTGAAGTAGGTCAAGATGGTAGACTTGTGAGAACCATGGCTCCCCAGTGAAACAGATTACCATCTCCACTTGAATCTCCTACTATTTTCTCACACAATTCCCTATTTTCAACCTCTGTATCAACATATTTCAATCTTGATGATTCTATTTTCTGTAGCAAGGACTGCTCAGATATACAGGTGATATTGGCAAACTGTAGGTAGGAGGAAGCATTTTTTGAAGGCCAGTGTGGTCATGTTCCAAGCTGGTATTTTCTTATCTGTGAGTGTGTTGTTAATGGCTAACAGGATTTCATAGGTATAAATTATTAATCCTGCCCTGGAAAAATTCCGTAATCAGTGGTGCTGTTTAATTCCTGGACAGACTTCCAATCCTAACTATGGTGTCAAACACCAAGCCAGTACCCTTGAATACAAATTCTTCACCTCCTATTACAATTTCATTCTAAACAGCTGGCACCACATTTCCACAGTCATGATGTGTTTCTTTACAGTAAAGACTAACAATATTTAGTTATTACCATTCAGATAATAACTCTGTAAAATGTAAGAATAAGGGCTATGGTGGTTAAACCAGCAAAGTTATTGGGCAACAACCCTGACCATATCAGAAGGCTGTTGCAGATCAGAAATAATGACCACACCCGAATCAATGACTACTGCCATTTGATTCAATATCATTGGATTTACTCCACCAAACTCATTAATATCACTGACCCAGTCCTGACTGATATAGAGTACTATGAGCTGGCTAGGTAATTTACCAACAAGTGGAACCAACAATATGATAAGAAGAAAACACTATTGCAGGATATGATAGGTAAATTGATTGACTCCATAGGCCTGGATAAGGTTTGCAATATAGTATCCAATGCAAAAATGGGAATGGTAAAGGTTTGACCACTGAATAATCATCTCTGATTGAATCTATGATGTTTCGGTGATAGACAAATTGAAAATATGCCTCTTATTTCATCAGTGAAGTTGTATTTACTGCTCCATGGGTCAGCACCAAACCCAATCTGTCAGTATTAATCTCACCCCTCCACTCAGCCCAATATTGGAGAATACTATACCAAGCATTTGGGTGTCTATTGTTACCCCAACTACCACAATATCCATGGCTTCACCACTCTTAGTTCTGCCTCCCCCGAATGAACAATTGATCTCTATTCTCCCTGTCATTGCTTGCCTACTAGTTAGTTTCATCTGTCCATTGTTGATACCCCCCAGGATAATCCGACTCCAGCTATTGAACATTTGTTCCCAGGTAGTACCTCTGAGCAGTGACTGGTTTAGTGCTTTATTGTTTAGTAGTGACAACATCCAAACATTGATTTCATCACGCTTCAAATCATTCAGTATTACCAGAGCTCACAGATATTTCAAAATATATGCTTCATGATTATATAGTATTTTCTGATGACAATATTTTGCACCTGAGGGCGGTGACACTAAAACTCCGTTAGCCTGTGGTCGACAGCCGCTGATTGGAAACTAATGACTCTATAGTCACAGCCGTGGGACTATGGCCAGGTTTGTCATCACCTCGAATGACAACATCTGCACCACTTACAATACAACACCGTACTGAGCAGTAACTCTTCATACTGAGAAATACCTTTTGATATTATCAGCACAATTCGTTGGGCGAATTCTACAGTTCATAACGTTGCTTTTGAATAACTATCTTAACACTTTGCAGTGATGCTCGATGGTAAGTAATTCAATTTCTTTTCATTATGAGCAATGGATTCAATTTAAATATCTTGACTCGCTAACGCTAAAAGTGTATGACACCATGATGAATGTCTCATACTGCTGAATAATCAGTCACTACATTTCGTTTGGCTTTGCCTGATAATTAAATATGTCCCAACTTGTCATATTTCAGTTCGAACACTAAAATGCTATGATTACTGTCGATTACAGTGCAATACCGATCATCATCATTCACCAAGTAAGTTTTGGATGTATGCTCATTCTAGTTGTCACTACTTACCATATTTCCATTCTAACTCAATTATGCTGTGATTACTGTCAATACTGCTCAATACCAATCATTATCATTCACTATGTATCCTTTGGCTGTGTGACAATTATAGTTGTCGCTACCTATCTTGTTTTCTTTGTGACTTTATGATGCAATGATTACTATTGAATACTGCTCAATATCGATCAGTATCATTAACAATGTTACATTTGGCTGTGTAAGATGATTCTAGTTAATGTCACTTTTCATATTTCGGTTCTAACTCCATGATATTGTGATTACTGTCGAATACTGCTTAATACCGATTATTATAATTCACTACGTTACATTTGGCTTCGTCCGATATTTCTAGTTGTCACTACTTATTCTATTTCTGTTAAATGTTTATTATGCTGTGATTACTGTCCAATACTGCTCAATACTGATTATTATCATTCACTATATAACTTTTGGCTATGTGATGATTGTAGTTGCCACTACTTATCATATTTCAGTTCTAACTCAATAATGCTGTGATTACTGTCCAATACTGCATGATCCCGATCATTATCATTCACTACATTACTATAGGCTTTTTCTGATCATTCATGTTGTCGATAGTTGTCATTATTGTTATTAGCATTTTGTATCAATCACTATTGACCAATATGGACTACTATTTAAAATGAATCTGACCGCCAAGTGACATTGTTTGATTCTACAATCATTCATCACGTTTCCTTTCCCTTCTACACCATCCCTACCCATCTCACCATCAATATGATTCCTTCACCCTATCTCTCACAGCATTGCAACAACATACATCGCCAACGATCATGGCACACTCAGATGAAGTTGATCATCGGTCACCATCCGCAGACTTTGAATTTACTTCAGTAATTCAGCCTAACCATTTTCTCGACCACTGTATACTGATATTTACACGCACGAAGGCTACAATGTGCCAGGTGAAGACGTTCCTCCAATCAACAAACCCAAGTTGAGTAATCTTGATTACATAATACTGTTGGTAACTAACTACTACTGACTGGTCCTGTGATGGCGAGGATAGGCACCAGGATGTTGGTTCCGAATCTAATGGTGAAGCTCCTGAGGGTCACACAACAAGCATGTGGCTGTCTGCCTGCTGCATACCCGAAATCCCAAATAGAACAAGACGAGTATTAACTGATCATTTGTACTCATTGGTATGTTCACTGAGGTCACTATAATAGTGTGTATCTGGAGAAGGGGTCCATGCGTTCCCTGATGAGGAGGATGTTATTTTTGGTGAATTCGCAAACAAGGTCATTGCCCTGTCTAAAGATCTAGCATGGCACAACAGTAAGTACCGTACAAATGGGATTATAAAACGGTCACTGAAAATTACAATTTCATCAGCCACACGACTTGGTTTCAATAAACTGGCAGGTTGGCAGATGGCTATGTGTGAGGTGAAGGAGCTTATAGCTACAGAACTCAGACAGTTAGTATCTGGCGAAGGCTACAACGGAAAAAAATTGATTGATAGTCGCTACTCTCTGCATGTGGCATAAGTGTACAAAGGCGCAGTGAAAAGAGAACTCTACATGAAGAGAGCTGAGGAGATAAACAACATGGGGAGAGTAGGTCTTGTGACATTGCGGAAGTCTACACAGAAGAAGAGTCTGAACCGGTTAACAAAGTTTCTTCACGAACTTGTAGAAAATGAGGTGCATCTGATTGTCATGGCTGTTCCCTCAAAAGCAAAGACATGTGTTTTCACTTGAAAAGGTTTTGGCGGTGCATATTACAAGCTCATTGTACCAAATTGTCGTGGTAACAATGAGATTATCACCACCTGCGAGGGTGGAGCACTATTGCAAGATGAGGACAAAGCAACTACAAGAATGTATGACGGCACCTCTTGAAGAAATCTCATGCGTTCCGAAATTGTTCAACTACTGAAGGAACTTATTATTAAAGATGTATATTTCTTACTAAAAGGCAATGCTGATTAAAGGTGTGTATATGTATAGACTCCAAGTTCTATTCAGCAGATACTATCCAAACTATTTCGAGGTGCAGGCTAGTTAGATTTCTGCAGCAGCACAAGTCACAATGGAGTGCCCCATCAGCATTTGGGGATACGCAACAGGAACTTAAGAACAATGTCCTGTCTGAGCATTTGGGTCAAATTGAAATGATCCATGCTGCGTGGAGGGACACAACACTGAAGATAGTGAAGTGATAGAAGTGCCTGTCTCGTTAGGAATTGAATGAAAGTGAGGATTGATAAGTAATCAACAGCACTGCCCAATATTCACCAAGTAATGACTATCGTTCGTGTATACGACACAACAGTAGAATACTCAGGATATCAATCAGATTAGGCAGTATTCCTCTGTATCCGCTGATCTCCAAACGTATGGTTATAGGGAATAAAACCAAACCTGTAGCAGCGAATATACGTCAGTACTGTTCAGTATTGATTGTTACCATGGAAGAATTTCTAATATCCGGAACACACAATTGCCACATGTTCCATTGATAAAGCAGTATCCAATATACGACTGAAGTGCTCGGTATTGATTTTTGCCTTCATACTATTTCCAACGCTCAAAACTTTGTTTCTACATGTACTGCTATCAGTGTATCATCCAATATCTGACAGTACTGCTCAGTATCCATCTTCATCAGTATTATCCAAAGCTGGAAAATATTGCGTAACAGCCAATATTGGATAGAACTTTTCAGTAATAACCTGAATCTCAAAAATCTCATTCTAAAACTCGAAATGCATCGTTAGCCGCATTACATGATTATCCAATATCTTTTCGTACAGAACTTTACACTTTACTACTCGCTCAAACTTAACCAATGGACTGCAAGGGTTCGTTCTTTCGATTGATTGCAGTAACAATGTCCGATCGTACTTGGACAGGCCACCAGGCAATGTCCACAATCATTGAGACTGAACGATTTGGCGGAATTGGTTGTGCACAGCGGACTACAATCAATGTCCACCAGGCTGACAATATTTCATCACGCCGAGATCCAGACATTCACCCCAAACCTCACTGGCTTCGATCAGTACCTGTTATTTATCACAACATAAGTGACGGCAATCTGCATCTTCCTCAAGTGTGTGATCAAAATTCAAATAATGTGCGGAAGCACCTCTAATTAAGATCCTGTTCAAGAAGAAATGGTTCTGTGTGGGTGAAAGGAAACAACTCTCAGAGAATTCGAGGCAAACTGAGCATATTCTGACCGAAATCCTATACCGTGGTATGTGGAGCCAAAAATGTACCTGTACTTTCAAAGATTGAGTGAAGTACGACTTGTTTCTTCGAAATGTTGGACCCTGCAGTACGTCGAGAATTGCAACTCCCCTCTGTCATCCGGCACCTTGGTAAGGGATTGTTTCTCTCCTGCAGCACCTAGAAAGCCGTGAACTGCTTTCTGGATGAGATTGTCGCAAATATTTCACCAACACAGCGTCAGGGGCTTAATATCCAAATCCGCTTGGGCTGATGGCCTGCTTGCAGTCTATGAATCTGACCAAACAACTTCTTTGCCTAATTTTGCAAGATCAGTAAGCAAAATACAAAGAACTATTGAGTATTACAGACAGCTACTGGTTTAGCTACAGAATTGCTATCACCATTGGGTGGCTGTGCAGTAGGTACTAAGTCTGGCTGTTTATTGTGATATTGATCTGTTCCAAAGGGAAGTTGAGAAATCCTGGCAGCTGGAGAGGCTCGAAAACCTATGCCCAGTTTGTTTTGATATTGAAAGAAGGGATGACATTACAGTTTCCATTACTGTTGACAGCATTATGCAACACACAAAATCAAACATCATACATCTTTTGAATTCAAACTATTCTCTCCACAGTTCTTTGTCAATCATTTTCGAAGACAGTTTGGTCTCTCTGCCCACCATGGCAGAGCATACAGCAGTCGTCCTCCAGACAGAGCATGCAGTCACTGATTCACATCTATAAACGGATGGAATAGAGGTCAAGCCAAAACTGCCATGAAGCTAAATCTCGAACACAGGGGCTTTGTCGCGGTTACCTGTTTTCACGGCACAAAATTGCTATTCTTAAACATTCATTCAGCAGGAGATAGACACAGTCATGAAATCAGAATGATAGCAGCAATTGTTGGTGATTTTCTTGTGATTCAATGAATAAACATGTGTTACGATGTTGCCTGAATATTTAAGTCAGCATTACACTGATATAATGCAGGATGGCCAGAGAAGATATGAGCAGTTATCGGATGAATCCATCTGTATCGACCCGAGCATTCGTATTATGAACTACATATTGTCTTTCATTCGCAATGATATGGTCTGATGTTTGGCAAAGACCCAGACCATATACGGTGTATTATCCTCCATCTCATAAAATCTGGGAGAGTATCTTCTGGCCCCTGATGTACAGAAAAGATATACTCCTGTGGTATGTATGAGCATCGCCGGATAATGGACAATACACGTAAATTCCAGTATTTGTCACTAATCTTCAATGCCCAGAGGTATTTGCATATTATAGACACAAATCTCGATTGACTATGGAAGAAAACGATTGATCTTGGTAAATTCGCTTTGAGTAACAAGTTCCAAATCATGCACATGACTGGTCTCTATAGCAACGACCCCGCCACACGAGTCTTCGTTACATAAGAATACTCAGAACAGCAAGCAAAGGACTAACAACTATATTTTACAAATTATAAGTATGTATAGATACTTCTCAATACCATCCAGTAGTGATACATATTCAATGTAAGAGGCCAAGAGAGGATGATAATTATATCATCCTTGAGCATTTGCAAACTGAGGAGCGCTTATGAGTGTCAAATCCATTACGAAGAGCCCACAGAACCGGACGACTTGGTTTTCCGATTCAGGAGCAGCTATATGCAGATGCTTGGGATAACCCGCTTGATCTTGAAGATCACTCTCAAACTGCACAGGGCATTGTCGTGGCCGCTGAGCTTTCATCGCTGATGCGGAAGACAAATACTGCATCGGAAGAGTAAGCACAAGATGGAGAGCTATACCGGCGGTGCCGAAGAACAGTTGCATTGAAGAAGATATGCGCGATCCAGCAGGTGGTCATACAAGTCATTACGGACAGAATGATTGAACTAGATATCGGTCAATGGCGCACCCGTGGCCATAAGCGAGGCAAACACGTCATTACATGGACATACTCACACTGGTGGCAACTGCACAAGCTGGTGAAGAAATTCAACAAAGAAGCTGCACAGATTAACATCAGTGGTTAAGATTGAGGGTCAGGTGATGTCCAATTGCGTTATATTTCAACCCACAACCTGAGACAGGCTGAGAGGGCGAGCAATTGGTTACAATGAGCTTTGGGCTGTCAATGGCATGCTTTCAACAGCAGATCGGCCCAAATACGGCATTGTATGAGTGGGGATTGAATCGTGCCTGCTTTTGAAATGCATTACTGAGGAGCCGGATCAACTGCAAGTTCATGCAATGGGAATATGCAGATCATTAAGACATCAGTGTAATGTACTTTTCAGGATACTCAACTCATCAACTATCAAGATTGTGCATGGCTCACTTAGGTTGTTACTATTTGTGCACTATACAGTTGTTGACAACAGGTTAAAGAAAAAAAATGACGGCCTGTTATCACTGCAGAGGAAGCAGGAATTGCAATGTATCTGCACATCAATGAGGGCCACTTCAAATCGATGATAATGAGAAATAACTTTACGTTACATGTCTACAGTTGCAAATTGCGGAAATTTTCAAACCAATTCCTCTTCCACCACCACCACCGGTACCTGCAATCAGTGAAGAGGAAGAAGATGCGAAGGGTAAGAATAATGAGATGACAGAGGCAATTGAGTATAAACTGTTTGAAGCGCACAGTAATGATCTAGAAGAGAAGGTAGTGGCTAGAATCATGATGCAGGATGAAATTGATTCAGGTGATATGGATGGTGGTATTTGTTCAGACAGCGATTATGGCAATGAGTCTGAACTATTGCAAGACTTAGATTTTGACGATTAATAATAATAGTGGAAGTTGGTATTTGTGTTGTATATCATGATCTGTAATGACCATTACTATAAAGAAATGGTAATTAAGTGGACAGGCTGGTAGAATTATAGATATGTCATGATTGCTTGCCTGAAGAGCCAGCTCAATTATTGTTTCACATCAACTGGTTATCAATTACTATACAGGTACGCGGTTCACCTCGATATAATGGCCTTCATAGACTGAAGAGTCTCGTACAAAAACTTAACAACTTATATATCCATTTAGATTTAACTGATTCTAACCAATCCCATATGTGCTCATTTTCCAGCTGCAAATTCTCATGCCAAAGTCTATCAACCAAAAAGGAATGGATTTGGTGATTTACAATTGTGCCTTTCAAAAGACATGGTGGTATTAATGCATTGTTGATCTATGAATTCCATAAAGTTGCTGAAAACATATTTGAAGTTTCAGAATCATGAATTAACACCTGGACTTTTGTCAAAACCATAAACTATCAATGATTCTATGGCTTTAATCTTCAACAATGTTCTTAATAATTGGATATTAAGATGGAGGATACGCTTCATCAAGTCTACGAGGTTGAAATGGTGTAAAAGAAGTCCGAACGGAAGCTGTGTAAAATTGGTTGACTATATTCGGCAAATAACTAATTATGCTATAAGCGTTTTCTTTGATACATAAGTCAGTACTACTGCTGAGGATATATTAACTCCTGTCCTGACTGATCCTAACGTATAGTTTGATCATTCTCAAAACCCGAATGATTACAGTATTCATTGATAATATCCATTACCGTTGATTATACCGCGGAGACTGTAGAGGCTGCACAGTTAACGACATTTGTATATATGGTGATTTGGGGGATTTTGGTTCAAATTGACTGTTATCTTTGTTGTTTTCCCTGCTGTACTTATGGACAATTGTATAAATAGTAGAGATAGAGAGGGAAGTTAACCCCTCACGAAGGCTCGTTCACGTACCAACTACATTGCAACATTGCAGTATCGGTGAGTAATAGTCATTACAGTGTATCATTTCTCGGTAGTTGTTTTGCCATTGCACATCACACCGAACAAGGTACAATACCCCTTACAAGCCCAGAAAGAGTGTTTGATGACACTTATCTTCACTGGCTAATACTGCCAGATATTGCTCCATATTATCAGACATGTCAATAGCCCAGCCAGGCTCATAGCATGCCCGAAACAGCACAATCCAAGCAGTGTCGCCCCTCGACTGAACTGGGCGAAATCTAGCAGCTCCTCAGCAGTTTGAGCGGCATTTTGAGCGTTTTACATATTGCACTACAATTATATATCTTCATATATAGTCAGTACACTCGTCAGATTCTCACCATCTGAGACCGATCTGTATGCTTCAAATTGACATTGACCTCCATTTTCAGAGTCTTCCAGACCACCAGTACGACATGGCGGAAACCCAAGTGGACAAATTACACTCAACGATGACGCTGACCACGGTCTAGTCTTTGTCGGATCGGGCTAATGAGACCACTGACGCTATTGTTGTTATACTAGGTTTGCTTGCTGTAAATGCAGTGGTATCTATGACCTAGCCTAAGATTACAATCCAAAGAAACATGAGATTAATACTGACTCCAATCGTGGCCAAGAGAACTTTGGAAAATGACTCTCACCTGCTTGGGATTCCTTAAATTTGGGTCTTTCTTGGCTTTCTTCTTTTTCTCTTTGTGATCTTCCAAAAGGTCATCCTGTCGCTGCTTCCAAACCACTATCTGCGGTGACAAAGTCTTTACTGGATCAGAATGAAACTTTTCCAATTGTTTCTCTTTGTGGTTGGAATATAATTTTGCTGTAGGAGCATACAACTTTGACTTCTACATTCACAACAACCTGTGAAACATGGTTCTGCGAGTCATACACCAATACCATGCCCAAGACTGTTTCCAGTCCCATATGCTGCATTGTATGCCCAAAATCCAAGAACTCAGCATCCGGAGGTGGATTGTGCGTTTCTTCAATTCAAATATCTTTAGCACCTGTTGGTGAACCCGGTAGTCCCATTTCACTAATTTAGGGTGAGGCTGACATATCAGAAGGTGATGGCAGTAGTTAGTGGATGACAATGGGATTTGCACAAGGTCATCTTTGGTTACGTTTGAGAGAGGTGGCCAGGGGGATCGAAATGTGTGTTGGGCAGTTGTGTGCACTGTTTTTCGGCCCCAGTGGAGTGGTGAGGACATGCTTCCCTGGGATAATTGCACCGGTGGGACAGAATGCATTCAAACTTCAAGCCATATCCAAAGATGTTTGAGAGAATTTCAAAAACTACTGATGAGTAGTACCCATAGAGTTTCACACAGAACTGCTTTAAGCCGTCCTTGTGAAGTCGAAACATCATCTTCAGTCATGCCTTGTCCACAAGCGTTGATCACAGCAGCAAGTGTATCCAGATATCGCTTTGTTGACTCCGGCATGGGCTGTTGTAACATCTCACTTACCGATTTCACAGAGCTGGTGGTGATTATGAATGTTCCTTTTATTGCTCTTGTCGATACTTAGAAGTCAAATTGGGTAGGTGACTGGCAAACTCAAGTCCCCAAGCGTTGGCACCATCGCCATTGATGTTCCACTACAGCTGGGTATGCGTCGATACTGCATTCGGAAAACCTTTATCTTCAACACCATCACTGGATGCTATATTCTGATAACGATAGATAAAGTCGTTGTCAAGGTATGTGCTGATCCATTGCTTTACCGAATACAGGTGAACAAGCGAACATTAACGTGGCATCACTAACTCAGTTGTCCATTCGGTTGCGCCTTCCAATCAGCTCTCTTATCACGAACATCAGTTGAAGAAGAAAATCACAAACAATATGCCCCAGTCCACCGCAAATGATGGTACCGAAATTGATGAGAAGAAAGTTAAGCAAAGAATCTACTTGAAGGAGTCCAGGGAAACAACCTACGCTATTACGGAAACAGAGACCAACATCATCATCCATCGCATTTGGTATCTTGGCTTGAGCGGTATTTGAGGCAAATGCAAGATGGAGAAACTGTTTTTGGAATGTGCTTTGGAGACCGGCTCTATTGCCTGATGTGACAAGATCACTGGAAGCGGCATTACATCTCAGTAGTGTTCAATACTGACTTATGATAATGCAATGCGGACCAAAGTCGCAAACATCCATCGTACTTACCGCGAGACTGAGGAAATGATTGAGAACAATCAGCAGGTTGTTCCCATATTGACGACATGTTTTTCGGGCATTTTGGATGCATTCATGAACCATACTGGGGCATGGGATGCTGTGGCTGAACATGGTCTATATCCTGAGAATCATTGTGAGGATGTAGAAGAGAAAGTGTAGTTCTACCATGAATGAGTACATTACAATAAAATATGTATTATATTTTTGGGAATTGCTATCTAAAAAAGAGTAATTGCGAGTTGTGCACAGTATTGGACAGTAATCAGTATTACCGATCGGTAATACAGTTTCACATGTATTGTTACAATACTGTTGTATTTAGCGCATTATTGAACAAGGTAGGTCAAGTTCCAGTAGTAGTACACAGTATTGGCAAGTAATTGGTACTACCAATTGGTCATATATTTCTACTTTACAATATTAAACCTTACTGGTCTAGTTTGGGCAGTAGTGCACAGCATTCCGACAATAATCGGCATTACTTACGTATCATGAATATATTCATAATACTAATCGAACGATCATGTTCATTACTATTGCGCATATATATACGATACTATCGACCCATTCAAGTGAAGTTCATCATCGGGTAAGTCGGAAGGGAAGAAGAATACAGGGATGATACGACTTTGTTCAAAGAGGCAATCAGGGACACTTGGTGAATCATTACGGAAAAAGAATGGAAAATTTCATGTGCACAAATGGCCGAATACAGTTTGATTGAAAAAACAACCCTCAGGTAAATACTCAAAACTTTTCAATAATGTCCAGTAGTGAGCAATAATAGACGCTGTTGTTCATTATGATACTGTAAACATTGGAATTGTAATTCTGCGGTATATGGATTGGTTTTGATCAGTAATGTATAATATCATTAGATTTTGTTTCCTATATACAGGTCAGTATAAACTACTCTCTATCACATGCAACGTTTAAAGTTTTAGGTAGACCCGTCGGTTGCCAAAAATTGAATGATATTCTATACTCTGATTCAAGGACGAGCATCATAAAATCAGAATGGATTCCATGACATGCATGTATGTATCGCCCAATTGAAGTTCAATAATCAATGGATGAAAGAGAGAGTGTTAGAACACGTTCCAGAAAAATGTTAGACTTGAGAGCAAGCTGGCAAAACCTTATGGTGAGGTGGTAAAACCAACTAGCTGCTTCAAAATCTCTTTCAGATTATGTTTGAGAACACCTGCCCATTGCTGCTTGCAATTCAGCTCACACTCGTGCAGCTGATCTTTCAAATCATGAATCTACTTTGCAATTCTGCTTTAGATTTACATCTTCTCAACGAACATGCGGTAATTCTTGCTGTAATTTTTGCGCTCATTCCACATGCATTGCCATCAACATACCTGTTAGAGAGTAGATATAATCAGAGCGCTAAATAATGTGGATATTAACCTATACTTGAGCTATAGTCAAGTGCGTGAGTCAACTAACGGTTGCAATTCGTTCCATGTTTCCCTTCATATTTATCATACCATTTTCGAAGTACTCGCGCTGCCAATATCTGTTTATACATTATACAGCTATACCCTGTGGTACAGACCACTACTGCCCAAGCCATCTTGCTGTGATTGTCACTGCCTGACATCTTACATTTCGGCTTCCTTTGCAGGTTGGCAACAGCTGTAGCAGCTGAGTCTGCATCGCAGCTGCAATTCGAAGGATCTGCTTGTATATACTTGCCAGTCTTCATGAAGCTCCCACGCGTTGTCGTTGCTGTCATCATTGGTGACGATCCCTGGCAGTGCCATAATGACTTGGGTTGATTCTCAGGATGCTTCTCTGCTGTATCGGTATTCGCCAGAGTATTATCTTAATAATTTTCACTATCTCTTATGTTATTCATAGATGTCACAGCTTAGGACAGTATCTCGCCAATTGATTTCGGTGATGGTAGCTCCCACAGTGTCCAGCTTCTGTCATGAACATCAATGTAATTGTTGCTTTCATCACTGTCACGGTTGTCATTTGCAGTCTAAGGTTCAGGTGGTGAACACGACGATGAGGTCATTGTGATACATAGAGGATTTGCAGTACATGCACGCATATTTGATAAAGTGAGTTCCGGTGATGTTCCTTCAGTTGTAGTTAATAATGAATAGCACAACATGATAACACTCAAGATCCAACAGGGCCAATATTGGGAACTATTGTGCAATACTTACCACTAGACGATAGTATTGTACGCTAACCAATGATATCAGCAGCAGTATGTCATTGAACAGAATGTGAATCCGTGGCACAATGGCAGATACTTATCAGTCATATGGGGTAATGATTTGTAAAGTTCATTCTTGCCAAATGATTAACGGGGACCAGAAAGATCGAAATATTGAATCTGTACGACACAATACTGTTCGTTTACGAATGATACCACAAACTACTATTACAGATTGCCGACAAGTTTCAGATATGATATCATAGGAGAAATATGACCAAAGCAATCAGTACAGCCCTGTACATATCAATACTGCCTCTTAGCTCAGACTTGTGATCATGAATATATATATAATGGTCGCTCTTACACATTACTACATATGTCCTACCGCCATTGTATTATTTAATACACATAGGATTCATGGTCAGTACTGTGCATGATATTGGAATACTAGGCTGTAATGACATCTACTGTTATTGCTGTCGAACTTACTGCATTTTGAAATGATCGGGGACAAAGGGGAGCAGGAATCGGCTATCTAGCTGGCTCGCCCAGAGGCACAGACTATATGGGGCTCAAATTAAAGTTTATTCTGTATGAATAAATAACAACTGCATTTTCGAATTACTATGTGGTAAAGTATCATAGAACGGAGTCAGACGAAGCATTACTGTTTGGGACTGTACATAACAATCCAGTATGAATGCTGGGGTCGGGCCAACACGCCATTTCGAGTTACTACGCTTGAGTCAGTGGCCGTCGACCATGGTTGAAGTGTCTTTGAATTGCCACACTGAGGTGATATTGTAATGCATCTTTACTGATAGAGTAACTATAATCTGGATGTGTATTGAATTGAAGGTGTTGGTCTGGGTCAGGAAAGATATTAACCCAGCAAAAGTATAGTTCAAAGTTGCTTGACTACAGGAATGGATGATAGGTATGGCAGATGATAAGAAATCCCAAATCGATCCAAATGGAAGGCAGCACAAATATATTCCCATCCCATTGGCAAACAATTCATTCTATATTGAATAATCTGGTCCCAAGCAAGATTTAGGTATATTCAGAAGTTATTATGTCCGTATATCTCAAATTATTTCAAACTACCAATACTATTGTAAGTACATATAATATCATCAATGGTTTTTCAGACCATTGACACTATTTTATAGGTTGTGAGGGACAAATTCCAGCTCAGGGGTTATCTGTCGTTCATTTAAGCTTTTTACATCCAATTAGTTCAATACAGAATTCCATTGTCACTATCTCTGATACAAACATATTTACATATCAATATTTCCACCATTCTTTCACACTTAACAACTGTGACTTTTCATTCAAGGTCCCCAAGATGAATCCACCAAAATATGTTGTCAATTGCCTTGGAAAAGAGGCAACTTGTGGCCATGGTCAGGGTTATTGGTACATATCATACTCAACATCAAATGACATCTAATGGTACTCGAATGAATCATACATGTCAGAATTATAAATGATTGATATCATTCATAGGTTGTGATATGTACACCTGTATATATGTACATGATGCTACTGCTTTGTATGCGTATATGTGTACCTATTGTCATGGCTTATGCTTGGTAGGCTATAACATCAGCTTGTGTGCCTTATGCAATTCTGCATTCCCCAATCTCTCATCTTATTATGATCCTCCAATCCCCTAATACAAGATTATTGACATCTCTATTTTTAATACTTCCCCCGGTTACTGTATTTCTTGCAGCAAATGATAACTAATCTGCCTATCCTCCAGTATGTTAGTTTGGACCTTTTCTTCCATCTGCATATCAAGGGGGAGAATTTGGTAAGCGGGAACTGGCAGTGGCTGTGTCATGATGTCAACAAGGGTTGGTTCTGAAGTCTAAGAGGCTGCGTCATGCGTGGTTGAAGGAGTGCATATATGATATATGAATATGCATCATTGATACTTTCGATACCTTGTTGTTTTGCGCTGTTACTTTGGCCCCCGTGTCAAGAACTAGACCTCTTTGACTTTTTGTCATGCAGTACGACCCTCATCACTTTGTTTGCAATCCATTGTTTCTGGACGCTTCCCTTATACACATCTTCTGCAAATTTAGCTTCTCGGAATGTTGCCACTCCAGTAATTCCTGTTTCTGGTATATATCCGCTGACTATCACTTTGTTGGGACACTTGAATCGATATCCCTTCCACTGCATTCGTAGGCATCACCTGTGCTTCATTGCCAGGCATTACTTCTGCTTTATTGACAGGAACTACTTCCATTGCTTTGCCGGGTATCACTGCCGCTTTTTTGCCTGGTATTATTCATACTTCTTTGGAAGACAACTGTGTTAATATAACTAGTGTCATCATTATCAATCTACTCAACTTGGGTCATTTTTCTTTGGGTGGCCAGGATGAGTCTTAGGTGTTTTCATTCTCATTCGGGGCCATTAAAGGTGATTTGTATATAGTTCTTCCTGTATTGAAGATCACATGTGATTATTGTACCACTTGCTGATGTTGACAGTTGTAGATCTTCCAGAGCATTGTTGATTTGTGGGCATAGCCCACCATCATGGCCGATTTAGATCTAGTTCCCATCCTGGTGTCTATTCTGTCCTGTATTGGTATTCTCTTGTAGACTTAATACGCAAAGCTTCATATGTGGTACAGAGAACCATTGAACTTGATGTGGTTGCAGTGTTCATCCCGGTTTGTTATACGATACCTGTATAACTGTGTGTACGACATTTTGCAATATAAGGATGCAGTCCGAGATTACTGATACAGATAGCTAGCAAGGTTGACTGCATTCTCCAAAAACTTCATCTGTTATTGACACTTGATCATGATGGTCATGGTTAAAATGCTCGGACATCTAGGGGTTAAAAAAACCTAACTCAGATTCAGAATTCCAAGTATTGCAAACAAAACAAGCAACTCAGAAATTCAGAATCACAGAAATGAACAAGGGTTGGTGCCAAAGCTATTGATTATTTTGTACACAGCAGAATGAGAGAAGGACAAACCAATTGTCTACAAAACTTTCGTCATTATGAATAGCTGTTGCAACCATCATCACCTTTAGTTACTCGTTTAAAAATGTTTCCCAACTTCACCCAACTCTGTATGTAACCATTTTAACCCATTAACTCATGCCATAACATCATGCCATATTTATAACACAATCAATGAAACGTGATTCCTTCGAACAAACCTGTTTTCTCTGCCAACCGAACCTGCATCCTTCGAACAAACCTGTGCCTATCCAACAAAACATGATTTCTGTCACGTTCCTCATTCTGTTGTCATATATCGCAATTGATTCTCAGATCCTCACTTGACCCAACTGTGACAGCTGACCCCACTTTTACACACCATGTTCCTACGAGGTTGATGACCCAGACGTGCTAGGTTGTTCTGCATCTAATTGCTGGATGGCTTGAAGGCTGTCCGTATCGACTGCAGATTACCAGCTCATTTCTTTGTAATCTTTCCACTTAATCAGGTATTACATTTGGCTTGGCAATATCCTGGAGTCTTCCACCCACTCCACTATATGATTATCCTCACGGTCTACAATCACTGGTGGTGGGGGCATTATGATCCGTGCTGGATATTGGTCGCCGGCTACCATATTCCCGCAAGAAATTGGTCGAACGTGACAAATGTTGAGGTCTTTGGGTAAGTTCAAACGAATGGCCCATGGACTAATAACCTTTCCAATTTTGTACGGTTGATTTGGCAGCCTCCCAGAGCCGGGTAACCTCACGGGATGTAGTAACTTTGCAAAAGAGCAATTGCATTCCAGTGATCATCCTACCTTACAATGATATGACTTCGATACATGTTCTCTTGTGCAATGTAATCTTCTTTTACTCTGGAGTACGGAGCCATATTGGCCCGTACCCATCCTTATACTATAATCACACTTTCAGAAAGTGGATACCTTTCGCATGCAGAATTCATGATCAACCTCTGCTTTGCAATGCTTCACTACGCATACCAAGGCATTCAAACACCACCAACAACCAGTACTTATACACTTAATTTCATGGTTGAAGTCATCTTGAACTCAATTCTTTGTTGCTAATCATTTCAACAGCCAGTATACTCCACAGACATTTGTGGTGGGCTACCAATGAATCAATAGAACCCAGAATTTCAAGGCATGTCGACAATGAAAACTTAATGCTCATCATTATCGATCATGATGGCAATGACCATGATCTCAACTGTGATCATTAGGTGACTTGAACTGGATTACGATGTTATTCATTCCAGGAAGCAAATTTCAGGCCACCACATCCTTCTCGACCTGATGGGCAGAAAGATGGCTGTTACCCCCGGGGGCAAGAAGTCGTTTCTTTGGATATTCAATATGTTGGAGCTACTGCACATGATGACCTGCAATTACGTGCGGTTGTCATTGCATTTTCCCCACCGAGTGGACAGTCACCCGGGTCGCTGGGAGCTGCAGAAGATTGGAATCTCAGATGAGATGATGGCCACCCGCGCATGCTGATTGGGGCAGCGAAGAGCAGCGGCGGTAGTAGCCGAAGATGAATCTTCCGACACCGAGGACATTGAAAGAATGCTACCAGTTCCCTAAGTCAAGCAGAGAGTACGTCACCCTCAGTGCCATGATATCTTTGTGCATGGCCGTTCGGCCAGTGACTCCTGGTGTCCGCAACATCTACCGCTCCATTATTTGCAGTATCATATCTAACATTTGTCCAGCAGGTACGGTACCTAACTGATCAATTTGTGCCTGAACTGATGTCCAAGGATGGTCACACACGGAAGGCATATGTACACGAAATTGATTCACACAATAAGAACGAACTGCTATGTAGATGGCAACGGTGACGCAACCACCGCTTATGCACGTCAGCACAGGCTTATGAAACTGGGAATCATTGGGGTGCCTCAAAATTCAGATTTTCCATGTGAAGAGTTAAATCGTTCAGTTGGAGAAGGATAACAACAATTTCCTTATCTATACGGCAACACGTAGTTTTATTTGATCTTCTATCTTTATTAACATCTGTCACTGGAGATGACACACAACAAGAATTGCAATAACTCATATCGAACCACGATGGCGATTGAAAATAGCAAGAATTCATCATGATCGATCAACAACCCATATGAAAATCGATACCACAGACAGCAACTTGAAACCTGCAAATGCCCCAGATTGCAAATTTCACCAATGCAAAGTGTATCACAAATACTTCCTAGAGGTTTAACAAAACACTTGTTGGTAATTGTGATACACAGTTCTGTTGACATTCTATACTTTTCCTGAAGAATAGCTTACTTTATGACAGAAGCTGTAATAATTGCAAAGATATGCAGAATTACCAATTAATACAGTCGGAATCAATGAGAATGGATAAGAAAACTAACACAAAACTTGACACTGTACGCACTGACAGGCTGACGAGTTGTGGACTGAGTGGCCACCATGAACGACGGAATGATCAATCCGGACACTGGTAATCAACTGCTGATGAAAAGGACATCCGCACCGGAAGTACTGAAATAACATATCACCACCAAGATGTCCAGCTATACAGCGGACATCAAGGGCCCCAGGAAGAGAATGATATCAAGAGCATATGCAGATGTGAGTTTGAGAAGTCACCAGCTTCAATGCTGATCTTCATCACCGAACTGGAAGCTCCACCGAACAGATTGCATGAACATTACCCTACAACCGACGATAACAATGGGATCAACTGCACCCAGTACTATCAGTCGGAAGGCCAGACTGATCAGCAATCAAGAGGTCAAGCTGCGCATGATTCGAACCAACAAATCCCATCCATGAACATATAAGGTGGTTACCGCAATAAGCCTGCATAGCCGAGAGTGCAAACGCTACCGATTATTTGCTAACTATAACCATGTACTGGACGGTTATGAATTAGATTTATCAACAAATATTACCCTGTCACAGCGGGTTAATGGGCTTCCCTCTGCAGCCCTCAGTTGGAGCAGTTTTTAGATTCCATCAAGAGAGAACCATCTGATAGCCAATGCATTTCTGAGTGCAATTGCCTAGATCGGGGTTGAGGTTCACTGCGACAATATCCGCCAAAGATGTTGCCACTGAGGGTAATCACATCGACCACTCTTCGATACAACGATGATAGACAGTGTTGCTGTAATGTCCGCCAGCATGATCCTATAAATACAACTTGAATATCCACAACTGTAGTCTGTCCACAAATTCAGAAGTTGATATCATTGGAACCAGTTAATGCATTGCTTGATGCAATCGACGGGAATGAATAAATAGTTATATGGTGAGTTAGACCTTGTATGACACACTGACAGACAGATATTGCAACTGGACTGAGCATGTATGAATGTACGTCGATATATGATGACTCCAATCAATCAGTGGACGAAGTCCAAACATATCCACAAGCCACCATCGTATGTTCAGCCGAATGGCAACCACAAGTCTGAGACGAAGAAAATCAGGACAGCAGATTTATGTCTCAATCTGGTGGCAATCAATGTGACATACAATAAATGCCGAGCACTGATGTTTCCACCAACAAGGGTTGTGATGGGCATATAGGTTCAGATTTGGAGAGCTGGAAGTGAAATTGAGAATACATGCTTAGGAATGCCCTGGAAGGCGGCATGCTGGACCGCTCCAGACGTGGCATTGGATATTCCGAACCATCCACTCGAAGTTATACTCAAAGGTTGACTTATTGGTATACTCAGTGTTCTCAACCGTCCCGTCCGACGGCCATCTCCGGCCGTCCGTCTCCGTCCTTACTCAAGACGGATGGATGTCGGCCGTCATCCACCGTCATCGGGCGGTTACTGAATATCTTTAGACGAAACTCAATCAAGCCCAATAATGTTCTACAGGCTTCGGAATGAATGAAATCCTGGGTGCCGAGGGTGTAATCTTTGGAGAAACAGAGTCAGAAATGGTATGGATGGGGCAGATGCTCATAGATCTTGCATCACGGTCAGAATAGTAATTGAAATTATTTTCGTATAATTTTTGTTATGTGCCCTAAGACTTCTCCGTCGACGGCCGTCCTTTCTGTCTGTCTCCGTCCAGCCTCAAACAGATGGCGCCGTCTCCGTCCTGCTCTCGGACGGACGGATTCTTGCCGTCCGTCCCCGTCTTGACCAATCCCGGACGGACGGGACAGTTGCGAACACTGGGTATACTCGGATCTGAAGTGTACCTGGAGCCGAAACAGACTTGTTTGAACAGCCACCGAACTCGAATCTCAAGGGCAATGGGCCAAGTCGATAGGCATCCGAGGAGCGAAGCCTGGAAGCATGGCCTCTCATTGAACATCTATAACCAAGATAATTATACCCATTGAAGTCAATTAACTGCCGCAGACACTATTCTGGTACTAATCAAAGGCATAATCGGCCCACATGGCCATGGTGTCCATCCTGGAGACTATGAAACTTGTTCAATGAGAGAAATCACATACCAACAATTAATGGCAGAAGCAAATGGCAACATAATCACCACTGAACCGACACTTCCAGCAACAATGACTTAGATCCTGACGGCTGCAAGTGAACTTGGACTCAGAGGTATGGAGACGCTAGAAGTCACCTCCACAATGCGCTCGGAAGTGGGCTGGAAAAACCGCTGTAGGAGCAGGTTTGAATTCGGATATATGTTGAACTTGGTGGTTTCCATGTCAATTGGAGGTTTCCCTTTCATCTCTTCTCTTCTCTTCTCTTTTTAGATCTCGGCCCGGTTTAAATGGCGTGAGCATGGGTATTTTACCACCAACCACAGGAGGTGCAGTTTCCCTGTGCACTGAATCCACTGAATGGTCACCCATGAGCGGTACCGCTCAGATGCAGGCTTTTTGATGCTGTACGAAGACGTATGAGTCACGACTGTTACTTCCCTTCAGATCTCATGTACGGGTATGCCAGTCCATAGAGTCTGCAGCTAGAGAGTCGAATAATGTAGTGACAGCTGGCCAGCGCAAGGTAACCGCCTGAGATATAGTCACTTCGCTGGAGTACAATCGCACTCCAGTGATCATCTTATCTTACAATGATATAATGTCATCACTTGTTCTGATGTTCAACTGTATCTACTCTTCCTCTGGAGTATGGACTCATACTGATCTGTACCCGACATTACAACAGTCCCAAATGAACACAATTCAGTTTTGTATTTCATCTCTTCGTTGCAATATTCCTGTCATCTATCCATTCTCTGTGTCAAATTGCCATCTGCATTCCATCTGTGAAGCATTTGTCGGCTTGTTCCGCTTGAATCATTCTGCTCGCCGCATTTACGTTGTTATTCATTCAATGATTCCATTCATGTCTTCAGGCAGGGTATTGCAATTTACATCATTTACATCATTTTCATTATGAATCGGATATTTACACATAGTGATTTTTGGATGGCAACCATAAGTGCTGAAGAATGCTGAATGGCCTTTTGTGTTCAAAGAATAAGTATTTGGGGCAAATGCTGACATCGATAACGATTGTATCCAGTTGTCCTGATAATAGTCAACAAACACCCACACATAGTGTTCCATAATGAGATGTAAGCGGTCTGTTTGACTGTCAATCTGCAAATACATGGCCTTGAAAGGCATGGCTTGATGTGAGGGTACTTGCACACAGGTGTCCAAATTCCCAGATGAATTGAGGTCCTGTGCCTGACTGTATACTCTCTGGTAAGCCATGCAGTTGAAATACCTAGTGTATAAACATTTTCGCTGCTTCATTGCATCTGTACCATCGCCACATACAATCAAATCCTTCATCCTTGATAGCATATCAACAAAAACCAATATCGCATTGTATTTGGCACAGCTTGATAACCACATCACGAAATCCATATTCAGGTCTTCCCGCGGTTCTTATAGTATTTCGAGTGGTTTGAGCCATCCATCAATGTTTTGATCATCTGCTTTGCTAGGTTGACTTATATGGCGATTGAATGAATATTTGACCACATCCATCTATATACATTGCCCGTCATGATTCCCTTGGGGTAGTATTAACAACAGTTGTGGGTTACCAGGCTGCGGTCCGGGTTGGATCTGGAACCGTGTGCCCAGGTCAGTTGTGGAACCACAAAGAAACCTAACAGCCCAATCACAAGCGGTTCCAAACCCGGACCAGAGTTCCGGGTCCAGTTCTTGAATCGCCAAACAACTGAACTGCCCAATCACAAGTGGTTCCAACCTGGAACTGAACTGAAACCCTCTGGGTTTTGGCGGGTTTCACCTGAAGCAGAGCCTCACTTTTCATCGGCCCCAATGATGCCATATTTTCGGCTCCAAATAAGTATTTGAGTTCTGATTGCATCACGACATGTTATATATGTAGATCATGCAGTGTTTGACAGTCTGTCACCTACCATTCCCCGATTGGTGTTAGATAAAATATTTGTTGAATCGCTGTGAAAAACAGTTGATTTTGTCCCCTTTTTCTGATTTTTTGCACTGCGACTCAATGAATACTGATTGTGTTGCAAATCAGAGAGGGGGAGGTGAAAGATAGTCAACAACTGCATAATCTACGTATATAACATGTTGCGATCCAACAACAACGCAAATACTATATTGGAGTGATACTTTGGGAGCAAAAATGTGCCAACGTCCGGCGGGTTCGGTTTGGTGACAGTTCGGAACCGCCTGTCAATGGGCGGTTCTGTTCCTTCGCAGTTCCAGAACTGTACCTGGAGCTCCGGTCCAGATTCGAAACCGTTGTGATTGGGCAGTTTGGTTCCCTGGCGGTTCCGGAACCGGAACCGATCCGGACCCGTCATTTGGAACTGTGGTTAACACTATCTTTGTGTGATTCGAGGCTTTTAGTGTGTCCTGAGTATCCTGCTGCAGGGGAATCATGATGTTCTTTTATCAGTTGATGTATGTCCAAATCATGCTTATTGCTGTTTTCTGTTGCTTTCATTCAGAGACCTTTCCTACTCTTGAGTGGGAAGCCATTGCCGTTATTTTGAATCCAGTTCTATAACTCCTTGAATTGACCTCTTTTTTATTTTGGTTGACAACTTCACCATATACAACAACAAGTCCCATCTGTATTCTTTTGCCATTATTTTCCGTCAGCAGCACCATGTGTTGTATTTTTGCTGCACCTCCTACCGGAGGAATGTCTCCTGGCATTCTGGTGTGTGTATTGAACTTCTGTCCCTGATTTGGTGTCCAGTGGATAATCATCAACTGCAATCTCAATAGGAACTTCAACTGTCTTGTTTGTCATCTGTTGAGTCATGTCGAGCTGATGAAGAATAGAGGATCAATGCCGTCTGTCTGTTTGGGGATTAGATATGCAAACCCATCGAATTCAAGTCTCCATTGTTTGAGGCTCTTTACAATTGCTCCTTGTTCTGGATAATATATGTTGTAATTCTTTCATGCTGGTTTATATTTCTTGGAGAAGAATAATAATGGGTAAAGACATTCTTGGTCATCATATTGTGATAGAACTCCAATATCAATGAAATTAAAAGTGTGAGTTTCCAAAACAATTGCCTTTTTGTAATCATAGTGTGCTAGAACCAGTTTTTTTGTGAATGCCTTGATGAGCTCTGCAAATAATAATATCTGATCAGTTCCCCATTCAAATTGTTCTAGCTTTTTCCTGAGTATGGTTGAACATTGAATCACCCAGTTGTTGTTTCTGTCAAATATTGATACAAGTAGGCAAATAATAAACATCCTTTGACTTTCTGGATTTTATTGGTTGACACACATCCCTTAACTATGGCTATCCTTCACAGGTGCATCCTGATTCCAATTACAATCACAATCAGCCCTAGATATGTCACATTATGTATACGAAACTCACATATCTTCAATTTCAGGTTATGTCCAGAATTCTTTGGGATTGTCATTACAGCCGTGATCTGTTGTTTGTGTTGCTCCTGGTTTTCACTGAATATGAGGATGTTGTTGAGAAATACTGTACAGAAAATATCAAACATGGGTCGAAGTGTATCATTTATGAATTCTTCAATGGAGGCTAGTCCAGTGGTTTGCGCAAACGGAACGAATAAGAATTTGCATAAGGCAGAGTCTGTTCAGAATGCCATGTGCTACATATCAGCCTATACGATTCTGATCATGTTGTAGGCATTCCCAATGCATAATGCAATATACCATCTGGTATTTGACAATCGCAACAAGGTTTCATGGATTCATGGTAGTGGATATCAATTTTATATGGTCCCCTGACTCAGACCTCCATACTCTAAGCATAATCTTATGCCTCCATTATGTTTCGGTGCAAACAATACCGGTATATCACAATATGATCAAAATAATCCGATGATATCACAGGTGAGTCAATTAACGATCGGAGACACAGCAATGATCAGTGGCGCGGTTATTGGGGATATGTGACACAAGGCATGAATGAAGTGTGTTTGGAAAGAATCCGGTTTCGTGGAAAGGAAACAGCATTCAAAAGTGGTGTTGAATATATCGCAGTATGGGCATGGTACCATTCGCAGATCGGAAGGGTTGCAAACATAGTGGGCAGAGGTTGCAATGTATTTTGGAACGAGTGAGTGAAGGACACGACGGTGGCAATAGCAATGTATCTGTGTGATGGATTCGCAGAGGATAGGTTGGTTTTTCATTGATTCTCTACTCTACCAAACTATCAATAAGCTGTGGTACGAACCGCTATTCACTTCTATCAGTTCGGATTTAGAGTCTCTTCCTTTGTTTGCATAACTTGCAATTTCCATTCTATGTTTAGTTTTTATAACCCCTAGAACTCAGAGCCTTGAAACCTTGACATATGAATTCTTTTGATATGTTGTTTTTAATCCTCACATTCAAAACCTTTAACTCGTCCCTTGATAGGCTATGGATTGATCGAAATGAAGGTATTAAGCCTTCTTGAGAGGTAATCTTGTGGATGTATGGTCCACGTGGTTGTCTGTTTTCATCAATTACTTTGGCAATCAGGGGGAGTAACTCCCAGTATTTCTTCGGAATCAACTGTTCCAGCATTTTTTCCCAGCGCCCCTTTGTTTTCTTGACCTTGTTGATCCTATACAAGGTTTCGGCATATACTTTGAGCTTCTTGCTATTAGCGCCTCCTGAATGGTGCTGCGGCGAATGGACATATATTCTACTTAGGTTTGTTGGATTCCTCTGTTGTTTCCATATGATATTGCCATTTCCAGATGCTCAAATGCTGTTGACAACATTGTTGACAGTTGTTGCTCTCGAATCCAATTCTATTGTTCTCAAACTTGATCATAATATCGAATAGTTTGAACTATTGTTGTTCAATTACTATTGGCAATCGTCCCAGCTGTGCAACGAATGCTTGTAGATATTCTGCATGTTCACGTTTGCTTAAGCCTAGTTTTGCCATTGTGGTAATTCTTTCTGATTCAATGGGTCTACTATCTATTTCATCCAATTCTCGTCATGTACTTATTTCCTGTTCTGGTATGTGCTGATGGCGAACAAAATCTCGGTCAATGAATGCAATTCCAGTAGCTGTGCAATCTATCATGGCATGGGTATCAATAATTTGTCTGCTATTTGCAGGGATCATTTCACGTAGATGGGTTTGCTTCCCATTGAATACTTGTATAATACCGCACTGTGAATAGAAAATTGTGTAATATTTAAACTAGCATCAACTGACAAAGAAGATTTGTTTCCAGCACAAGGGCCATGCATACTGAACTGGACTGAACTTTTCCCGATTCCAGTTTCTTTTCCACTGGAATCTCGACTTCATATCCATTCCCTGAATCTCTCAATGCAGTCACATCAACTGTTCCTTCTGCATGTTTCAACCTAGTTTGGCATCATGCTGCGACATACCCGCTCTCACTGCATAACATACATAGCCCCTCTGCCCTTCGTGTTTTCTATTCCTCAGATGTAATCTTGTTTCCTATGACTGCCGAAAGGTCCATAGGGGTGGAACCGCACTATACTGCTACCGTTTCCCTAAATACTGTCCCTTGGGACGAGGTGGTGTTGATTGTTGGTTGCGATCTCATATAGGCATATTCCCATCCTCCTGACATATTTTCCATATCTTGTTCTTGGAGCTGTGAGTCCCTTTTTGAACACAGCTTAACGATATACCCCAAACCTTCCAGCATATTGGTATGCTGTCGTGATTCCTCCAATCCATTGGATATCCCAATGGGTAATACATCTGACTGGGCTTCCAAAGTGCATTTGATGTTCACTATGTGTCTCTGGAGTTGCACAAAATACTGGGAACATTTGTGGTCTCATTGCCTCAGCTTCAAGAGCTCTCTGATGGCCATTGCTGCTTTGTTTTGATCTCTGATAGATCAATCCAACAGTTGTATTACACCTTAAAGGTATTCAAGTGTAACCTCCCCACAGATTTCCTCGCAGAACGGCATCAGTTGTGCCAAGGCTATCTCTTCAACATATTATACTGCATATCTCAGCTGTTTCTTTTCAGTGTTGAACATTCTGGGTTTTCCAGAAATTCTCAAGGCCAGCTGCATATTCCATCCCCAGAGATCTCTTCTGTCAGTTGCTGAAAAGCGGGCAATTTCATTCCCATTTTTGTCTTATTCTTACTGTTCTGATTCTCTCATCCTTCCTTCTATTAATCTTTGAATTTGGGTTACCTGTTCCCGATTTTCTTCTGCCAATTTTCTAAAATTGTTTATTTGTATCTGTACATCTTGCAGATCTTGTTTCAATTTTGCTTGTTCTGGACTCTTTTTCGCCAGCTGTTGTTCAAGGCTCCACACTGTTTCCACAATATCTCCATGACAATATTTTGGAACTTTTTGTTCTGCTGTACTTGCTTCTTGTTGGATCAGGATCAGTTCCTGCCTCAGATTCTCATTTACATCCAAAATCTTTTCTTCTTCTCTTATAAGTTGAAGAATACTGTCTTTCTTATCCTTGATTTGGTTGATTTCATTTTGTAGATCATTGAGTCTGCTGGTCGTAGGTAGCTTCATAAGATCTGCAAGTCCTTCTTTGGTCACCTGAACATATGGCAATATTGGAATGTCCTCCAATGCCAGCCTAACATTGTGTGTGCGGACTTTCAATTGTTCTTGAGTCCACCCAGTTAATATCACATCACGGCCTGGTCTTGAAGATTCTCCTCAGATTTTCCTCATCATTCATGAAAGCACCTTGAAGATGATTTCCAGATTCTCTCATTTTCCATCAGACTTTGAGTGCATCAATGTCTTCTTGAATGTGTCGGGTAGCTGTCTCAATTTCAGCATTCAAAAATGAGTTGCTCATATGCTATGATATAAACACCTTATGTTTACTTGGTATAATTACAATAATCAAAGGAATCAGCAGTGTGGCTGGGTATGGTTCATGATTTTCTAACCTTTCCGAATTCTGCCATTGTTTATGAATCATGATAATTGTGCCCGAATTATTGCTTTCCACATGTTCTCAGTGTTGCTTGAATAGTAATGTCAAATTTGATCATTCCAGTATCTGATCCTCTGCCTATCAGGGTATGAGTTACCCAGCACTTGTGTTCACATAATCACAGTTGTTGGTTGTCACAGTCGACATGTACATTGTAATATTTTATCAAGGAATTCTTAAATACCTGGTTATTGATTGAAAATTCTCTTCTATATTTTGCGGCTTTAGTCAAATAACTGTTGTAAGGGGACGCTGCCAGTGGTTGGTTCAAAAAGTATGCTGCAACAGGTTGTACAGATTCGGAGAGAATAGCATTGATGCAATCAAATGCGTTCAAAGGTTTGACAACAAAACAGTTGATAGTTTGACTGGCTAGGGGTAAGACATTGATAGGAGATCGCTGAAGTTTGTTACTATTGTGTGACAACATTTACTCAAAGATATTGGATTCTTCCTAACGAGATTTCCAGATACTCACTATGAAAATGTGTCTCCAGAAACTCTACACCGTTAATTGGCTTTCCAAGTTTCCAATTGATTGAAAATCCAGGCACCGAGGGTTGCAAGGACAGTCTCAAATGTAACAGCCGCTTTGGTAATGGTAGAAGTACATAAACTGAATTATAAGCAATAGAATCGAATATGGATATGTTCTTCTGTCAATGTTTCAAAGCTCGGAGTTCTAGGGGTTATTAACACCAAACTAACATTCAGAATTGCAAATATTGCAATCAAAACAAGAGACTACAAAATCCAGAACCACAGAAGCTAACAAGGGTTGGTGCCTAGGTTATTGATTATTTGGTAGACTGGAGAACGAGTGAAGAACGAACCTTTCGTGCACCAATCTATCATCCGTATGTACAACTATCACGATCGTCCTCATCTTTTGCTGACACGATCCACAATCCTTCCCAACTTCACCCAACTATTTATGAATCCCTTTCAACCCAATTACTTACTCCATCATATCACACCATATATTCAATACAACCAACAAAACTTGATTCCTTCAAACAATCCAGTTTCCTTCCAACAAAACCTGTTCCTTGCAACAAAACCTGATTCCTTCTGACAAAACCTGCTGCCTTTCATTGAAATCTGATTTCCATTGTGATCATCATTCCTTCTTCATTGATTCCAATTGATCCTGTCATTATTTTCTGACACAACCGTGATAATGAAATCATCAACTGCCTTGGGGTTTGTTTCTATAATGTATTCAAAGAGCCCAATCTTGTCATGGGTATAGGGCGGCAATGGTCCGAAGCTAATACCATTCATTTGTGGGACACCTTGAAAGATGTTGTTATCATATGCTCTTTGTCAATTGTAAATCCAGAATCATCTGATTTTGTAGTTGAAATGTGTCACAATTGCTTCAAATGCGTGGAATGCAACAGTGCAGGTCTCCTATAATTCTGTTAGAAGAAAGTATATAGTTCTCAGTGGTGAGTAGTTACCGATAGTAGTCGGCACCTCCCACTGTGGGTCCTTTGCATGGCCTGTGGAAATCTGATTAGACAAACTCAAAGTATTTGGATATTTTCTGTACTGGAATTGTGATGTGGTATGTTTCATTCTTTGATAAAATATTGACATCGTAGTGAGAGTAAACATGGATATTGTCTGGAAATCGAGACATTTTCAGCACCTGATTTAGATATCAGAGGTGTTAATGTTACATGGTGGAGTTAGATGTTGTTAAGAACCTCATTGGTATCCCTGGTTCTCCATGAAGTTCAGTTGTATTTCATCTCAATAATTATCAATCAGTGGCACTTCTGCTCATGACTTTGAATGGGTGGCAACATCTGCAACTAGTGTCAATCGCAGTCATCGATTATTATGCATTGTACATACTAAGTGCATCATATGGAAGAAAGTTTGGTTCGTCCACACCTGATACTTATGCTTCTCAGAAATCATATTTATCGTATACCCAAGTATGACCCTTCTCTCCTGAGCCCGTTTTTACTGTTCTGCGGGCCCATTAGTAGTTATTGCTAGTTGGCCATGGTGCCATTGCCTTGGTAATCATCAAAGGTTGAATCTTAATAGCAGCTCTTTCATAAATGTTATATGGAACATAGTTTAGGTGACTATACAGTCAACATCTTGGTAGCCGTGGGAATTGTTCTGACCTTTGCAGGCTTCCTGGTCGTTGTAGTCTTTTGATTTGGGCTCATGCAGTTTATTGTTGAATGGCTGTTGATTTTACATATGGTGTAATACATTCTTCTTCGTCTGGTGTCATCATTAAATCGTTTTCCCTTGCAGCCAAGTTTTGTGTCGTAGGCACAACTACCACACAGGGTGTGGAGAGTGGTTACACAGAATCAAATGCAGTTCATGTCTAAAGTAGTGGTATCCGTGGCGGCTGCATGGATTCTGCATATGGATTCATTCTGGTGCAAGATATCTAATATATTATTTACACAGTTTTGGCACTTTGAGTAATCTTGATTGTAGTGGTGAATTGGTTGGATAGAGTGGAATGAATTTGAGTATTGAAGACATTATCTGAAATAGCATTGGGTATGTCTTCTACCTATCTACCGCAATTAAGTTGTTTTGGAGTTCCAAAAACCTTTGAAGAATGGCATTTTGGCTATTGGTGCACTCTGCAATTGTATTTTAAAGTGGGTAGTGTGGGGAGCATCAGTGCCATTGACGATATTCCAAGTTTTGGCATACTTTAACAATATTTTCAAAGTTGTATTTGATCATAGTTCCTACAGATTAGTAAAATGGCAAGGCCATATTTTGTCTGGCAGTGTTGTGAGTCGGTAGACTTGCCGGATGACAATCTGTTTGGTTTGGTATTGATTCACGCACTTTTTAATATATTTTTGGATTTCGGTGCGGCTCTGCAATATGGTACAGCTCTGTATTCTTGACAATTGCTTCTTTGATCATGGATGGAACACATAGAAAGGATAGTTTAAAGTAACAGAGTCAGGCTCATAACCTGTTAGAAATATAGATGATTGTTATCATTCATAGGTGCATTCTATCAATATCATTTTCAATGTTCCTGGAGCTACGTCTTTGTGCAGATGTGTATACACCGATTCTCATGGCCTATGCCTATAATCTATCTACATCATGTATGCCTTATACAATTCAGCTCCACCTGATCACTCTTCTCATCATAATCCTCCAATCTACTAAAATTGAACTCTATTTTCAACAATGGAGACATCTTTGATATTGTTGAAAACCTGCTAAACACCTGGGCGAAAGCTTTTGAAACCTCCAAAATACTTATTCAATCCTTCAAAACTGTCAATGACTGCAGGACTCCAATTGATTATGGTGGGCAACGAACCATCATCGTTGGTGACAATCCTTGAACCAGTTTGATTTGTTGCAGACCAAATCCTGACAAGACTTTTGACTCAACCCCATCACTGCAATTCAAAACTTCAAATTGAACTAAGTGTGTGAGTTCTTGCCCGATCCGCTCTAATTTTTTTTTGTCATGCAGCTGACTTCATGCGCTACAGGATAATACAAATTCAAGCCAATCAGACGAAAATTTATGTTTGTATTGTCTTTCAACAATCTTGGTTCACGAACAAGTGGGTGGCAAACCATTCAAAATTGGCAAATCTCATTACCAACTTCAAACCGAATCCCTGTTCTGTTTGATATGTCACACACCAGTTTAATTCATTGCTAACACTTTGGTTGAAACCTCAGAAACAACTGTTGAAATATCGGGTATGTCAACCAATACTTTGAATAAATTTTTTGACTTTACTCACTTAGAGAGTACCTGATATTATATGTGGTGTATGTTGGGCAAGTGTTTCTTCAACCATCAATTAATTATATTGAAGAAGCAGTGAAAAATATGAAAAGCAGAAATGATGGGAAAGTTACAGTCAGGGGTAAAGAGAGAGTACAAAAAGATATTGCTAATGGTCCACAGAGAGGCTCTTCCAGTAGATTACTTTGCAGACATGCTATTTATGAGACACACACCTTGATGATTTTGGCTGATATCAAATACCACAATGAGGTTTGTAAGATTTGACAAATAGAGAAGAACAAAATACTCTCCAGCTTTCACTGTTGATGTCATATTGTAATTTGCATTGTATGAATTCCCATGCAATAAAAATACACTATCAACAATGGTAAGTATCTTCATCCCTTCTGATTCATGGTGTAAAGCCTCAGTACCACAGTAATTGAAATGTGTTATCAGTATTACCACTATGTTATAGAATGTTTTGAATGTTACTGCTGTATTACATGTATATTATCACAGCTTCTGACGGCTTCAAGGGTACCACCATTCATTCTTGTACAGATTTTTAATTTGAATAATAATAAAAGAATATTGATTGAGATTTTGTGAAAAACTACTATATACCTATAACATATACTTTTGAATGCACTTTGTATTATGTTTTGAATTTCATTCTATATATACAATGTAACTGGCAGAGCATGTAGTGATGGACATCTAGATAGATGAAAACACTGAACTCTCAAACATTTCAGTCGCTTGTCAGAGGCTATGAATATGATTCCCATCATAATTCTAGGCCTGATGGTCAGTTAAATATCACACGATCATAGCAGGGTTATGTATGATTACTTACAATTTGCCTAATTGGATACCATCAGCTATTGCTCGTTTCAGGTGCCAGTGCCGATATTTTCTCACGGCTAGTAAACAAATACCCAAACTATCAATAAGTATCAATGAATATATATGGCCATGGTCACGTGTGCTCCAAATCGTGGATAACAAATGTACAGCCAACACAGTGTTCATGGCATATGCCGACAAGCTGATGATCACCGATAGTCAATAGACAGCCGACACACCACGGAATTGCATTGGCTGGAATGCCGATGCTCGCCAATTACCATTGGACAGCTGACAAGCTACTCAACCGTGCCAGGCCAGCAGCCAATGACTGACGGAGGCCTAAGAATACCTGCTGAGTCTGATCAACAATCCTGCTGTCCATTGAACGAGGCCAATTTGTCTGGAAGTCATTAGATTGGCATGATAGCACTGGTCCGGTGGCACTAGCCCACAAGTTTGATGTTATACGGCATACCGATGGTCTATTAATATTTTAATGCTCATAAAGATGACAGTCGATCAAGAGCCGGCGAACCATAGTTGATGTGAATAAGCAGGAATTGGTTCCAAGGTAGTAAAGGTTCTTGCGCTCAAGAGAACTGTGTAGACAGAAGTATTGGTTAGAAGCGAAAACAAAAGTATAAAGACCTTTGATTCATTGAGGGTAGAAAGGCATCATCAACCTTCTCAGCAAGAACAACAACCTTTACAATATACGTATTAGAAAAAGCCTGTTGTTTTTGTTCCAAATCTTTTATCAATTTCCACATCCCGAGTACAGCTCCTGATCTACCTTCAAAGCAGTCCTGAATTAAATATGAATTCTCTTTGACCAGGTGAACCTGCAGTGACGCTCCTGGTGGTATATAGTCTGATGCCAGAGTGCACAGGTAAAATTGTTGTGATCACAATGAAGTCTACTCTTACTGTATGTTTGATCATCAAATATACAATTCATTTAGTGTTTTATTATATGAGCTTCTATTAAATGTTGTAACTCTAACACACTCTTGCAACTCAGACACTTTCCCAACTCTTATTCAATCACTTCTAAAACATTGACATTTAGACTCTTATAACTCTTATACATGTAAAAGTTTCCCTCCTTCACTGCCCAATTTCCAACATTTTCAGTCTTGCAACCCAGACATATTCACTCTGATATGGACAGAAACAGGAGATGGTGTTGTGTTTTGATTGAAGAAGCACAGGTTGGCTCTAAAGTGGGAATGAATATATAGGGGTGACAAAATATATGGTGGACAGAGTGGTGTGGACGACAGATGGGGTGGATAATGAATAAGATCAATGAGAGAAGTGCTTTACAAGATATAGGGTTGACATGAGATGGGTTTATGATAGACTGCTTACATGTGGGCTTGGAGAGATATCAGTCAGAAGCTAATTCCAGAGAGCACGGGTCAGACAGTATGCACATTTGTTACTACTTGACCGGGTATGGACGCTATTAATCGATGTTTGGGAGGCCAAGTATATCTATAGTCCAGTCACGGGATAAAGTCGGCTGCACAATGAATGGATAGACAGAACCCAATTGTGATTTGGCGCAGAAAAAGTTTACCCACAATTGAGAAACCAAGTAGCAGTCCTAACAATGAAAATAATATAAAGTTGTAACTATGGTGGGGTTGTTCACTGAAGTTCGCTTCAGAGAGTAAAAGCCTGACAATACAAGAGCAATCGGAGCAAAACCAGATTTGGGAAATTACATCCTGCAATTGGGATCTGAAGTGAAGATCTTAAGTGTGATCCTGAGTAGGGCATATATGTATGGTTATGAGTATACAGAATGTATATGAGAGTTAGTCAGATGCTAAAGCTGCCATCTGAGGCCAAGCCCACACAGTGTAAAAGAGTACTCAATTGTGCAAAAACATATCAGAATTGGCTCCACAAATTAGATAACAACTGACAGGAAATATTGTGGCGAATAACTTTCCTGCAATGAATGATTGAGATCCATTTGCCGAAATTAGACAGAGGCTCATATCAGAAGATCAGGCCTTGATTTGGCATGTTGCGCCCAACATTCCTAATGATCTTGTAGCTCATAACCCAATATCAGAAATTGAATCAAAATTTATCACATGATATCAATGACCCTATACGTTTGTAGCTTAGTCCAGCATCAATCTGACAACAATATGAATACAACAGACCAAATTGACACAAAGTTTCTCTTGTACAATTCGAAGCTCCCAGCACTTTTATTCATCTTCCCTTTCCTCTCACCCATATCCAATTCCAGGTGATCTCCATTTCAATTTCTATCTCCCCTGTCAAAGTGGTGAGTATGAAATTTTCAAAGATATGAGTATGAGAATCCAAGGGATTCAACATTTGTGCAAATGAGAATGTCAGAGTAGTAAGAGTAATCATGGCAGAGATTTGGGACTACCAAAGATGCAACTGGTAAATAGAAGCTCATAATATAGTAATGAATAAATAGAATACCATGAAATATACACTGGCCAGAACATTCAAATGATACAGATATGGACTCTAACAGATGACCATAAGGTCGGATGTGATTACAAATATTCTGCCTGTTCACAGTGAAATAATTACAACCATCATATCTTTAAACTCCAACAAGTGACTATAAGGTCTGACAGTATCATCATCATCATACCCAACAATTCTGACATACTACCACAATTCAACTGTTATCTTTATTGTCTATATTATAACATTACCATACGCTTTGACAATTGTATCATAAAATATATTGTGAATTAGCAGTCAGGTTGAAATTTTACCATAGGGTTCAATAAGTTATAGAAATATTTCAGGTATGTTATCTGAGTTATCTATTATGGGCTTAGGCTAATTGCAATATCTAAAATTTTGACAGTTACTTGTAATTATGGTAAGTCATATGGCATCAAGTTGCATATAATAACTAACGATTTTGGAGATGTTGGTCAACACTGTCTGCTATGTGTATGGTATTGGGCGTGCCTACTATATGTGTGCGATTGGAGAATAGGAATGGCCTGTATGGATACATCTCCGAATTGTGATACAGTTGTGTTGAGTCAGGATCAGAGGACGAATGCAGATCGATGCAGAAGGAATGACAGATATGATGAAAATCATGTTTTGTTTGAAGATAACAGGTTTTGTTGGAAGGAATCAAGTGTTGTTGGAAGAATTCAGAGTGTATTGGAAAGAATCAGGTTGTGTTGGTTGTATTGTAAATATGAAATGATGGGATGGTGTAAGATGTTGTGTAGAAAGGGTGGCATAAATAAGTGGGTAAAGTTGGGATGTATTTTTGAATAAGTGAGTAAAGAGATAGGTGTATATAAGGATGATGGATTGGCACAGAATAGGTTTGTTCTTCACTCATCCTCAAGTCTACACAACAATCAATAGTTTCTACACCAACCTCTGTTGATTTCTCTGATTCCAGATTTTGAGTTTCATGTCTTGTTTGCAACTGCTTGTGACTGCAAATATTAGATTGGTTTCATGATACCTAGCTTTCGGGAATTTGAAACCTTGACACAAGAACGATGCAATATTGAATACCACTGGTCATTACTTAGTATATGTGCAGCGATTATTACTGAAGCAGCTATTAATATTATCACTCTCAGTGCAATCCCCAGTGCCTGGTATTTCAATATAAAGTAAACTTCAATAACCAATGAACAGTAGATGGTTTCTGGAAACACCTGGGCATAGTGTGCATCTGAATATTTCCACCAGAAGGATCCAATATCTTCCTGTATATACCAGTATACGCTAACCATGAAACCCTGATTATCTCTAGTGTCAGCAACGGTTTCACATTTGGATCTGGCGGGTTTTATACATCTGCATGGCAAATGTTTTACCACATCACAATCCACAATATTTTAACTGCACTGTCTAATTGAATCCATGAATATTGGTGAGATGATTTAGCATTTAGTATATTAAATATGCAGCTTTGAATTGCGCATCTGTTAGTGTTCTCCGATTTTCAATATCTTCAAAATTCCGCAAGATATTAGGCAAAATCCCAGTTTTTGGGCCCAAAATAGCACCGTTTTCAAAGCCACTGGCTGAGTTTTTGGGATAGGTATTATTGGAGGACACTAAATCATGAACCGTACAAAACTGCATATTTGACATACCAAACACTAAATTCTCTGATGAATATTCATATACTTCATTAAGGGAACCATTTGGCAAAAACCCAAACAGGCCTGGTCAGTTCTGGGTTATCTTAGAAAAACTATAATACAAACGGTCCGAAAATGGAACCGTTGCTAACACTGCATTATATCACATGAACACTTTCAGTCTACCTAGCTGAACCACGAACTTGTTTGAACAACAACCATTGAACAGATTCGACAACATCGATGCTATTATCTCCGAAAGTGATGAAAGTTATAAAGCATATTCGGGCGACAAACCACAAGCTGTTTCCACCTCAAACAGTGATTGCACCGAAGCAGCTCAATACAGAGGAGGACTGTTGATCAATGATCCAGTATTTAAAAAACATCTGGGCCAAATAATACAGTGTCCATGTTTGCTGGAAGGACAAAAATCTGTATTATTGCAAACACAACTGCAGAGGAACACATACATCATTTGGAACAGCAGCCAACACTCCAACAATCGAATTCCGATCCACAATGAAACCCATGCCCAGAGATATGGAAACCAATAGTTGGTTGGCCAATTATAACAAAAGGAAAAAAAATATGAGAAAGAATGTCGACAGAGAATTACATGCAGCCCCACTCGCAACCTCCTTGATTATATATAACCTCAGGGAATAAACACGAAATGTTTCTGTGGTAAACATACATGAACCCATTTGTGAATGCTGAATTCGATACTTCTATCAATGAAATCAAAGTCGATTTTCATGATCTCGAGCCTGTTTAATGGTTAAAAAACATCCTGTGGTGTTAACCCACTCTGTACCTCTAGCCGCCTCACTACTCAACCAGAAGAATGTCAGAATAATACTTGAGAATAACCTGCAATGTGACGTTGACGGAAATAGTACAGGAGGAACTGGAAACATCAGATGAACATATACACAGGCCATGAAAGAGGAACAACTGCTGAATCATCACCCAGGAAATCTACAAGGGATTGACAGCCTGTGTCCAACTACCATCGTCCAGCAGGTGACACAAATGGCCAATGGATCGGCGATCTGTGTGAAATATGGAAGCACAAATATCGGCGTCGTTGAAAGAAGGGGAAAAAGTTATTATGGAAAAGTATGATCCGAGGAAGAGTTACTTTTGACTCAACAAAGATAACTAGAGTTAGAGTAAAGAAAAGCGCAATGTAGTCATGGGGATCTCGTGGAAGAAGTCCGGAACCAAAATCAACAAGTAGAGGAAATATATCCAGAGCAAATAGAGTTGAAACCAGTGTGGACAGACGCACAGGCACAAATAGAAATATTTGGAATTTTGGCAGATGAAACGGGGAACGTGGAACCCGGATTTTATGCTTACATGATGGAAGAATCAAGGAATGGGAAGAAAACGCAGTTCACAAAGAGCGGAATAAAATCTTCCAACATGTGAGAGGTCGAGGGAAGGTTGAGTGTATTTGCTGGCAAGCGACATGCACGTTGATCATGCCAGTACCAGATCATCATGTGAGTGCACTTCAGCTGAGCCACACAGAGCCGCACCCTATGTACACCTCTGAACCTCCCACAACTACCACTACTGCAAATACACCCGCAGCAGCCCTGAAAATGAAGCACACAAAAACAACATACAGCTTCAAACTCATCGATCTCTCCTCCTGCACATCAGCATCCATACACAGCCCCAACAACCCGTTTTTTGGCTTTTCAAAACCCATCCATAGACCAACAGACCATTTTCTCGATGGCAGTGTCACAGTAAATCTCTGCAGCCGCTGTTCAAGTTGGTCAATAGTTGCCAATCCAGTTCGTATATCCAAGTAACTGCACCTTATATTGTAGGGTTTTGACCGCAGAGCCCTGATGCTCCAGAATAGCATCAACAACATACTGTGGATTCTTGTGACTCAATATACATAATGGTGGTAGTAGATAATGCTGTCAGCTGTAGTCCACACCATCATGTTTCTGACTGGAGATGTAAAAAACATTGACTATTTTCCAGTGGGCTGGGGTGTTCCACCTGAAAGCATTGGCAACGATGACTTCGGTGATGCAAAACAGACTTGAAAACGGCTGTTGAAACTTTATGGCACCAAGATTTGCCAACAATGATTTTGTTTGATTTCTATAGCCGATTGTAAGGAAGCTGGTTGCGAGAAAAACCTAATCTCCCACTTGGAAATCGTCGCACTGGCGTAATTTATTAGCTTCCAAAATGATCTTTGTTTGCACTTCCTCCAACTGCTCTGTCAACCTGCAGACATCTGAAATCATCTGTTCAGCAAATCCATCTGCATTCAGGCAGATTGTTGGCTGGTGGTCAACCCTCAGGGTCTGTACCACCAGATCAATCCACATCCTCGGCACACATCCCGCATCGGCCCGAAACAGAGAAGTCTTGAGGGACTCATGGTATACCCCATTGTAGGCAAATTCATCGAGTGGTTGCAGGCTGTCCCACTCCCCTGGGCACATACCAATATTCGTCTTCGTATCACATGTGACAACTGCTTTCATAGTCTCCACTTGGCCATCTGTTTGTGGATGATAGGCAGTGCTGTGATGGCATTTGAGTCCCAGTTGGGTTGTCAGAGATTCCAAGAAATCTGACATACAGTGCATATCACTATCAGGGATGATGTTATCAGGAATTGACCTATTGCGAACCCATATTTCAATTAACTCTCAGGTGAACGTTTGCGCAGTAAGATCTATTTCCCTGGCTGCTTCAAATCGAACTATGGTGGTGGGTAGATCGACAATCGTAGGTATGCAGTTGTAGCTGACTCTGGCTATAGCAGGTAATATACTGATGAAATCGACATTATCTGTGGAAGCCTGTTTCTCCGGAATTGGCAGTGGTTGCGGCAAGCTATACAAGAGTTGATTGGAATGTTTGACATGGCCACAAACATTGCAATTGTGAATGCATGCCGGTAAAGATTGAGTCAACGGAAGCCAATTGATTCATGATTCAATGGCCGCCGCCATTTTTTCAGCTCATTGGTATCCTCCACCAAGTGGTAGATCATGGAGTTCCAACATAATATCACTTTGAATGACAAACAGGATGCAGAGTTCCCCGATATCACTCCAAACATGAAAGTCATGATCATGTCAGAATAGTTTGGCTCGCATCATGATTTTCCAAGGGTTGTTTTTTTTCAACCACTGGAATGTCCATCTTGGGCCATGTCGGTTACTTCTGCTTCCTCACAAAGGATGTCGAGAATTGGATTGAAATATGCATCTTCTACCAGTTGCTCACACCCCTCTTACTTCCATTTCTCTGCACTGATCATCTGAAGTTCCATTGGCTTTATGCTAATGGTGGCTGCTGGGGTTGCCGAAACCAGATGGTGAATCCTGCTCAACGCATCTGCTACCAGATTGGCTGCTCCTGGGAAGTACTTGATTCAACAGTCAGTCTGCGGTAATTTATCCAGGTGTTGCAATTGGTGGCTAGAAAGCGTCTGCTGGCTCAGGATATGCTGAAGTGACGTGTGGTCAGTGTATACTGACATATGTCGGTTGCTCAGGTGAGGCTCGCAATGGATTACATTGTCGTGGATCGCAAACAACTCGCGGTCATTCACTGTAAATCCCGTCTCAACATCAGGTCACTTTCGAGAGAAGAAGCCCAGCAGGCGTTCCACCAGGCGGCCCTCTTGTCCCCAGGGTGGCTTTTCAGCCAGAACGCCTCCTATCGCCATGTCTGACAGATCGGCGTGCAGGATACAGTCTCGCTCAGGATCACATAGTGCCAGCACTGAAGCAGACGCCACAGCCCTCCGAATATTGTCGACTTCCCCTGCTGCTTCCGAAGCCACCGAAATGCGGTTTCATCAGTTGTCAAGAGTATGACTAGGTGGTCCGTAGTGTGAACTGCTGTACAAAATTACTATGGTTGCCTGCCAACCCCAGGAACGACCGAAGCAGGAGTGTGATCGCCTCTGTCGGCCAGTCATGTATGGCTGCGATCGTACTGTCCTCTGTGTGGATTCGACCCGAAATGACCTTGAAACCGACGAACGACATCTAGGTAGCTCCAAAGATGGATTTTCGCTCATTCAATAGAAGACGCGCCGCCCAAATTGCCAGCAGGATAGTGTCAACATCCATCTTGTAATCGGCCAAACTGCGAGAAAAAATTCGTACGTCATCCAGGTATACAATTGCAAACCTCATGTACGGGCCCGAGATGCAATGCATGCCACGCATAAATGCTGATGGAGCATTTGCCCGACCAAACTGAATCACTGTCAACTGATTGGAGCCATCCGGACCGACAAACACTCTCGTGTGCCTGTGATCAGGGTGTATGCAAAACTGGTTGTATCGATTGGGTAGATCAAGCGTGGTAAACACCCTGGAACTATGTAGCCGATCAATGAGATCTTCTATGTTCGGAAGTGGACACATGTCTCTGGTAGTGATTGCATTTAGGCCTCTGTAATCAACGAACATCCAAAGTCCAGAGGCACCCGGTGTTTTAACCAAGGTCACCAGCGCTGCCACTCTACTTTAGAGTAAGACAGAATCCATTTTTCCCCGATACTCCGTCGTGTGACCCTGACGTGTGCGCCAAAATACAATAAGATTAAACAACAACAGACCCATGCCTAGACGGGTACGTACCTGAAACGGTTTGGGCACCGTGATGACGATCGGTGCTGGTGGTGCGGGCTGGTGGTCGAGACACGGGAGCACTTCTTCCGCCACGGCAACCGATGGAAAAGCCAGCAGAAGAAGCTCTGGAAGGCGGTCGGATGAGCAACGGGCTGGAAAGAAGGCAGCTGTCGACACGTGCAGATATCTAAGCTGTTTTCCATGGAAATTGATATGGATCCAGGTGGTAATGGATTTCCTGCGGGCGACGGATGTCGGGAAGTCCCCGGTAGAAACCTGATGTCTCCCTTGAGTCTCTCTTTTTATTTCTTGTCTTTTTCTTTAATGTCGGACAGCCTCTCTTTTTCGTTCTTTTTATTCGGTCTGGTCTTTCGTTCTGCTCAAATTTCTTTTTGTATCTGCATGGTTTTTAGAGAGGGGAGGGTAGTAGCGGGAGATCCCCCCCATCTGGCCGGTTTGCCCGGAGGGGGAGAGGAATCGGGCATTGTCATACTCTAGTTAGAGTGAACACAGTATCATTAAAACAAAAACAAAACAAACCAACAGCCCCAAGAACCATCATACCCCCCTCCCAGCTAACCCCATTACAGCACTTATAGACATCTATCAACTGACAAACTGCCACCGAGATCCACCACCCCGATCCACCACCCAGATCCACCCAGTAGAATACCGCTGAAGCTAAATCGAGGCGGCACGCAGGATCGGATGTGGCGCCAAAGCTAAATCGAGGTAGTTGTGAGTATTGGAGGTGGCGCCAAGGGTTGGAGATGGCACCGCAGATTGGAGGCGGCGCCAATGATCGGAGGAGACGCCAAAGGATGGGGGCAGCGCCAAAGATTGGAGGCGGTGCCAAAGCCAAATCGAGGCGGCGGAGAGGATAGGAGGTGGCGCCAAACAGTGGAGGTGGTGCTGATGTGAAAAAGAGAGGGAGGAATATCAACCAAGGTTGAGTTGTTGAGGTCGCCAGCCAAGGGAGGTACCTGGAGAACGCAAGGCGCCAGGAAAGGGGGGGGAGACAGCGAATGGAGAAAGGATCGACGTGGGCGGAGAGATGGCGAATGGAGGGAGGGAGGGAGGAACGAAAGTAGGTACAGCCAATGCAGGGAGGCGGATTCGATGTCGGCAACTGGAGGCTAAGTACCATATGAGAGTAACCACGATCGGAGTAACTACGGTTTTTGGCGCAATAGAATCGCCTGGCAGAGGCGCCAGATTCGGAATCTTGTTCTGATTCGAGGCGACGTTGTTGTTAGATCAGATAGTGGTGGTGGTGGTAGAGGTTGTAGTTGTGGTTGTGGTGGTGGTGGTGGTAGAAGTTGTTGGTCATAGTGATGTGCGATCCAACCATCCACAATCACTTGCCACCACATCCGCAAATAAAGCGAGATCAACGAATGGATTCACCATGCTACATTTAAAGTTTTCCATATCACAGACCTGATATCAAGATGGTTTTATCCCTTCTCCATTGCTAATGGAAAACATTGTGAAAAAATTTAAATTTAAAAATTATTAAATTGAGTATTTGATACCATTCGTTGCACCGAAGGAAATAGAACAAATAATTGTATGTAGGCATGCGTTGAAAATAATCAGTTGATGGGTAAATTGATGGCCAATCTGGTAGGTTCAGGAATGGAATCAGTGTTCTCAACCGTCCCGTCCGAAATCTTGCCAGGACTGATGGGACGCCTCCACAACCGCCTTGCATCCGAGTAGAAGGCGCTGCTAGATATGGAGAACCAGGGTAACGGAAGAAGCCGGCAATAAAGATTCCGGACTAAGCTCAGCGGAAGTGCTACTGGATGTCAGACAAAAGAGATTCACAGCGAGATTGGTCAGCGCCTGCGACGGGTCCAAGGGGAAACGGCTATACGAAATCTTCAGCAGCTCGGCGTTGAGCAGGGTGGCGAAGGAAGAACACAAACGATGCTGAACGACCAAGTCCATGAGCTGGCCCAGCGCTAGAGAGAACCCTGCAGTACGAACGACCATTGATGAGGAAAAGGTAGCCAGGATAGCTGCGAGAACATGGACCGATGAGCACCCTGAAGCCCCACGTGGTGAACCGACGGTTCCCGGTCGGATAACGGAAGAGTGGGAGTAACTGCCGTATGCTAAACTGAGTGCCACACCGCAGCTACCTCCGCAAAGAACGTATGGAGGTCTTCGAAGCAGAACTCTGGGCGATATGGATCGCGCTCAAGGAGGCGATGAAGAGAAGCGGGGTTTCTCCGGACAGTGCGCGCGCACTGTACAGCGATTATTTAACCTGTTCCCAGCGGCAATAAAATATATCTCGCTAAGCACCTAACCGCACAATAACTCCGCGACACTCATTTTTGAGGTGCCAACTCGGTGGAACCTGTGCACAGACCAGAGTAGTCCCATGGAACTTGTCACTTCAAGAGTTCATTAACCAGGTCGCCATCTTTGCGTTGCAATACTTATAAAATTTGATGGCGTGACGAGGGTGTGCGGGAATCACAGGGGTCCCTTCCCACCCACAATATACAACATGTTCTAGTTCATTCACGGAGGCGGATCCTCCGTGGAGTAACAAGTCAGTTCACGGTGGCCCACCTTCCGTGAACGAACCATCCGTTCATGGAGTCCGTACCCCACCTCCATGAACTGACTAGTTCATTCGAGGAGTGAACGAAAAATTATAACTAGTGGGCTCGCTCTTCCCTCTGACACGCGCTTTTACATTCACAGTCATATACAAACAATTGCAGAACAAAAACGGACACAGAAAAGAAAAACTGAAACGAAATAGTAAACGAAGCATAAACAAGGTTGCCGCCTCGGAGGAGTAGAGGCCACCGCTGTGGTCGCCACTCCGCCCGGACTCTCCCGTTCTAGGCCGGACGCCCTTTACTGGGTGTAGAGTCGAAAACAAAGAACTTAAAAAAAGCACAATATATGCATGTTGTGCATGGGTGGGTTGATGCTGAAGGCGCTGCTTGCCTAACCTCTGCCCCCTCCGCCCCTCCTATATACTTCTCTCCTCGTTCCTAACTTCCTCCCACTCTGTCTCCAACCCAAACTTAAACTTAAGCTCAAGCTCAAACTCGGGCTCTAGCTCAAACTCAAACTCAGGGTTTACCTTCGGCCGCCCCCAGCCATCCGTCACTCCCTGCCCACCAATTCGCTTCCACTAGCGCTTAGTCAAGCTGAAGCATATACTCTATACATCATCGTGATCCCTACAATTGAATGCGTCTTGGACGTACTGACGCCACTACAATTACACTGTGCTTCATGTCATCGTTTGAAACCGGCTCATCTTGCTCATTTCCCTCCTCATTGCCCTCCTCCTCTTCCTCTTCCTCTTCCTCCCCAGTGACCTCTTCCTCTTCCTCTTCCTCCCCAGTGACCTCTTCCTCCTCAAGAACCTCCTCATCCTCAGTATCCAGTTCTGTCAAATCACTGCTCTCATTGGCGGTATCCTCCGCAGATGCGGGATCAGTATACGCGCAAGCATCTCCTTGTGTATTCGCTCGACGGCGTTTTTGATTGAGACTTGGCTGCGGTGGAGCTGATCTTGTATTTCGTTCGAGTAGTGATCTCAATAGCCCAGCCCGACTACGGCTCGGGCAGCCGTCCGCGGTTCAGCCCGATAGCTGCTCTGAATTAGTCACGTTGCCAATTACAATCAAGTAGCTGCTCTACAGCTGCTTGGGCTGGAAAGCTATGGCTCACATTATGGTTCGTTCCGGTGAAGTCATTATAATGTTTTGTCACCGTAGTCAGCGTCATAGTTGAGTCTAATTGGCCCGTCTGGGTTTACATCATGCGGTACTAGCACAACGCTGCCGGTGAGGCTGCAGAAGGGTCGGTTCTCAAAATTAATGTCGATGTCAATTTGAAGAATACAGATCGTTCTCAGATGGCGAGGATACCAACTACCATACTCATTGTATGTGAATATACAGAATCGTAGTATACAGCGTAAAACCCTCAGAAAACGCCGACAAATGCAGTAAGCACTTCGGCTACAGACTGAAGGGCAAGGCAGGCAGTAAGAGACCCATCCCAATGGCAAATGCAAAGTCATTGGCAACTCGATTCTACCGACTAAAATGCGGACATGCACCTACTGGAGCTTACCTCAAACGGTTCGGACACCGGGAGGACGACAAGTGCTGGTGGTGCGGAGGGACGGCGGCCCAGACGCGGGAGCATCTCTTCCGTCACTGCGGCCGTTGGAAACACCAGCAGCAGGAGCTCTGGAAGAAGGTGGTGAAGGCAACGGGCTGGAAAGCGGGCAGGTGTCGGCAGGTACAGATATCTGAGCTGTTTTCCATGGAGATATGTGACAAGGCGGTGATGGACTTCCTGGCGGCCACGGACGTTGGGAAGTTCCGCCTACGTGAGGCATGGAGCATGGAGGAGGCATGGAGCATGGAGGAGGTATGGAGCATGGAGATCGGTGGTGTCTATCGTTTGCTTTTCTTTTGTCATGGAATTTTTGATAGAGGTGGTCAGTCATTTACTTTACTTTTCTTTTGTCAACGGGGATGAAGAGTAGTAGGTGGGAGCTCCGCCATCTAACCGGCTCGCCCGGAGGCGGAGGTGTTATGGACCTGTCATACTCTAGCCAGAGTGAATACAGTATGAATAAACAACAACAACCCTCAGAAAACTGCACAAACTGCTTCAGAGCTGCTAGATTCCACCCAGTTCTGCCGAGTGGCGACACTGCTCGGATAGTGTAGTTTTGGAACTGCTATGCGCTGGGCTGAGATATTGAGATCACTGCTTTCGAGATTGAAAGTACCTGATGGCGCAGCAGAAGCTCCAGTATTTATGCTCTGCGCACCACCATCTCGGCCATGGCAATGAAGCGTGCACTCGGCTTTTGCTTTGAAACACTTGCAACGAACAGTAGTGCAGTTACCTTTACACCTTGAATGTACTCAATTGCGCTGCGCTGAATGTACACGGTTGCGCTGATTGAATTCAGCTGGATAGAGCTAGCAGAGTGTACCTACATGCTAGTGCGTGCACATACATGCATGCAGAGTAGAGTATTTGAAATTTTTGACTGACTCCGTGAATGAAATGTTGGTTATTCTTCGTCCTCCAGCATCAGCAAACTGTGATGAGAGTAGGCGCTATCCATTAAAGAGTGTAAGTTATCCCTCCGTTCGTAAAAACACCCAAAAGAAGTTGCGCATCGACATTCGCTTGGAAATGGTGATATGCGGCGATGTAGAAATCCTGATTCTTGTCCAGGAACAAGTAAACGGTTGTCCAGTGTGTGTAATCATCGATGAATAAGATATAATGGAGGCGCCCGGACTTTGTTGGTGTGCCAAATGGGCCGCAGGTGTCAGAGTGGACTAGTTAGTAGGGCTTGGTGGTACGTCGAACCTTGGTGCGTATGAATTGTCGTTTGTGTGGAACGAGTGCAGGAGATTGAGAAGTCGCAATACATGTTCGATGCGGTGAAAGTTTCCGGGTGATTGCATCTCCGTTGCGTCGAAGGGAATGGTTCAACTCGTATGGCGGAGGCGTTGAGTAGTTGAGGGAGTCTCCTGAGTCGCAGCCGAGGATGGCGTACTTCTCCGCAACATCACACTCACCTCGCCAACAATATGGAGACTTTGAACCCATTCGCCCGAAGCAACAAGGTGCCTCGCACCCCGCCCAAGATCAACCCTCTCCCCGCTGCCCACACAAACCTGGCCACCCCGGCTCTGGCCGGACGCCGCGCAGCTTCACCTCCCCCGGCACCAGCGAAAGCTCCGCCCGTCTTCGAGATGGCTATTCTCAACCAGGAGCTCCTTACCACCAGGGCGCAAGTCACCAAGCTTGAGAAGGAACTACTGAAAGCGAAACTCAAGGCCACCAGGTATAAAACGGAGAGAAACGAGGCGCGGAAGAACCTGGCCGTGGGGAAAAAGGTCATATCAGAGGTGCTGGAGATGATCAAGGCTGCAAGGAAGGAGGAGATGGCGGACCGTTTGGCCAAGGACGAAGACTTTGCGCAATTGATGAGAATGCACAAGGAGGCGAGGGAGGCGGAGATGGTCGAGCGGGCGGCGAGGGACATGGAGTACGAGGATACGCTCAAGAAGATTTCTGACATGAAATGAGCGGGTGAGTGGGTGTGCGTTGGATTGCATTTTATTAAAAGCATGTTGGTGGCCTTGCAATTGCATTGTCATTGTACTCTAGGGCGATATGATGGGTGGTGATGCACGTACCAACCAGATGATGGTGCCTACCATGTACTCAAAAGACATGCCCGCCAACTCATCGCTTGCACCTTTGGCATTTGTTTGTATTGGACCGGGCTCGAATCCCGTAGGCTACCTTTCTTTCCGTTACTTTCGTCTTTTGGATGTCTTCGCAATGTCTCTTCGGCTTTTGACCTCCCATCTTTATTTCCGGTCAGCGACGGTTTATTTGGGTGCAGCTTAGTTCTCGCTGACTTCTGGTGCTCACTTACTTCTGATAGCTAAATTTTCTGAGCCGGTGGAGGTGGCCTGTTACTTCCTATCTTTGGACTCACTGTTGCATACCACAACTCGCGCACCCCACCTCGCACTACCGCAAACTCGACTCTGCAACCCAACGACATCAACCGCGAACCAATCATTCGTCCAGAGCTCATCACAATTTCTCTACCGCCAATCCTACGTTCTCATTGCAGCCCGAAAACTCAACCAAGTCCGTGAACACACGACCGTGGGCTTCCAGCTGTGTACAGCCGAAGGACACGTCCACCGACAATTGCCACGTCACCCACTGCGTCCATGACTCTCAATGTGACCTCCATTGTCCCGTTATTATCCGTTGTCAACTATCCCGGTCCCTCACTCTCACGGTGACACATCTTTATTACGTCCGAAAACACTCAAACGCTGACCAACAACAGCCGATCGCAGACGAGGTTGAGAGCTTCTCCAACGACACGTGGTGCGGGGGTAGAGTGAGATGGTTTCAAGGGTCTACAGTGCTCTGCCAAAATTGGTCAACAAAGGTGGTGGACGGTGAAGATAATGTAAAAAGCGAGAGCCGACTATGCGGGTGCGACACAGACGGCCGCCACAAAGGGGAGAAAGGAGGTGGGGAAGCCGTCACCGCCTGGAAAACTCCTTGTTTAGGATCAGTGTCTGGCACTCTGGCAATGTCACGTACAAGAATCTACAAGGCCCAGAGGTGGACGGAAGCGGGGACAGAGGGGAGGAAGAGGCTAATACCAGCGGCGGGAATGAGAGCAAGAAAGGTGATGCCCCTGATCAAGCTTCTGCGCAAGAGACAGATGTCAAATAGGGTGGATATGCCGACTCTGGCTCTAGCAGATGAAGAAACTTCAGCTCTATCATGGTCAAAGAGATATAAACGGAAGTTGTTGGCTAGGGATAAGAGACGGCTGGTACTGGCGAGCACAGCTACGGAAGCGTGGAACAGGACGAAAGGTGAAGAGACCAGAGTTCCGGCGGCACAGGTGGTTGAACGGCCTCAGTTTGGACTATAAATGTGGTAGACATGTTGATCAATGTAATGGTAGGTAGACGAATGGTAGATAAATGACGGATGGTTGGTAGACGTGGTAATACGTAGTAGTATATACTAGTTAGCCACTTGATATTAATCGGTAGACCTTACCCTGGCAGTAGCTGTATAATGTTCTGGTGCGCCCGGCACGACGAGATAATAGTTATCTTGGTCATGACCACTGTCTAGCGGTGTGGAGTGTTCTCAGAACCTGTGCTTGCAGGGACACTTCGATACTGTGGAGCATCGGTTCTGTGATTACTATTTCTCTTGACGTTATGGTTATTGGCCGCTACTTGGCGGTGTGCAGTTTATGTGATCTCAGAACCTGTGCGTGCAGGGAGACTTCGACGCTGAGGAGCGTCGGTTCTGTGTAACGGATTTCTTGACTTCTTGGTACCACCACTCGTGGTCGGCTGCGACTGCTTTTTGTTTGACTTCTTGATTATGGCCGCTGCTTGGCGGCTCGCAGTTTGGGCAATTCGACAGAGATGTCGATTTTCTGTAACGGTCTCTCTCGACTGTTCGAAAAAGTTTGCATCCTCGTCAGGAGCGTCATGATGACTTGTATTTGAGCTTGAACCTGTTCGTGCAGGGAGCTTTCGACGCTGAAGAGCATCGGATATCTCATCAGTACAGCCATGAGCAGCACTGCCGTGCCCTTCACCCATTCCACCGGTATTATCTGCGATACGGCCATGGAGAAAGCCATCACCACCAACTTCGTCATTATCTGTTGGCTGCGCTTGCAGGGAGTCTGTTGCATAAATAGTCTGACCGATGACATAGCTGACTGTAAGCCGGCTGATGGTAGGGCATAAGGCACACTGATCTCCTGTACCATATATCTGGAGTCTTTCTCCTTCTTTCTCTCTTTACACTTAGTATCTTAATCTATACACGCGGTTCTCCCCTCATTATTGCAACAGAGTCTTCGACGCTGAAGAGCATCGGTTACCTCGTCAGTACAGCCATGAGCACCTCTTCTGCAGCCTTCACGCGTTCCACTGGATTCATCGACGGTACGGCCATGGAGGAGGCCATCTCCACCCGCTTCGTTATTATGTATGTATGTATGTGTGTAGTGAAGGCTATCGCTTTTGTATATGTGCATGTGGCGAAGTCCATCGCTATGTACTGTAAGATGCCAATCTCAATGTGCTTAACTTTATGGCTGTGGAGAAGTCCATCTCCGGTGTTGTGGTTTGGGAATGGCTTAATGCATCCAAATCAGCGTATGTGTTGTAGAGGAGCTTTATGATATCTTGCATCCGTTTTCATCGAGGGTGGCCTTGCAGCCCTTGCCAAATGCGTTTAGCATATCGTATGGCATCTCGTATGGCGCTTGGTAGCCATCACGGTTATTGCAGTGTGTGGACTGATTCTCCTTTGATTCTGAGATAGTAAGAGACCCCCGAGTGCGCTTGGGGTGTGCGAGTGACGCAGTCGCCACCGGGGTGGTGATTAATGTAGGTGGGCTTCTCTCTTTCTCTTTCTCTTATTCTATTTTCTCTCATTCTCTTTTCTCTCATTCTTTTTTCTCTCATTCCCTTTTCTTTCTTTGGAGTTGATGGCTATGTCGATGATGTGAGTGTCGCTGACATGAGCGCTCTTTTGGGAGTGATAATAACCCAGGGCTGATGATGGTGACGATATGGAGCATTTACTGCTGCCAAATATGGCCAGGTATCCTGCCAAATCCATTTGGTTTTATTGAGAGGAGAGATAGTCGAATCATAGGAGTGTAGAGGGCATCGACTTGGTAGCCCTGAACCGTGAGAGACCCGCAGTGGGTTGCCTTTACTGTATTGTTATCTCCAAGTTCGATACGGGATCCCTCCGGACCATCACCTTCGCTATCACTCCAAGACATTTGCCGCGCCGGCCCGAGAAATGTCTCACCGCCTCTTCTTTTCTCTGGATACAGTTGCTTTACTTTCTTAAGGGTATTTCAAGGCGAGTACAGATGCAGAGAGAGAACTGCACCTTGCCTCTGTCTGTTCCATTCTCAAATGAATACCACCACCTCGTCCAGTATCCGTCCACTTGCATCTACTGCAACCGAAGCTTTAATTGAGGACGTTCTTTGCACCTTTGCCATTAGCAGTGCAGATTTACCAGCTGAAGGACATCAATTCTCAGATTCTGCAAGTGCATTTCAGCGAGTTCAACAATATGCTTTCTCCCAAGGGTTCGCAGTAGTGGAGACCCAGAAGGATGAAAAGCGCCAGCTTCGAGTGTTTTCTTGTGTGCATTATGGCAAACGAACAAACAAGCGAAAGCTCACAGGAGATGCTGTACGCAAGGAGATCTACCGGGAAATGGATGGAGTAGATGAGGAAGGACAAGCCCTTCGACAGCGGCAGGGACTGGTATGTGGACTCGCAGATAGAGGTACCAGACATCTACTAATATCTTTTGTTGGTTAGACCCGTCAGTCTGAATGCTTGTTTGCAGTGACAATCAAGAGGCTTTGCTATCGAAGAGGTGTACTTAAGGGTGAACGAATGGGAATGTGGACTGTGAAGCACCGGAACCTTTCACACAATCATAGACTCGAGGCGAATCCGTTCCTGTATCCTGAGCATGCTCATCTTCATCCGGGCAATATTATAGCAATATCGGATGCAACCAAGAGCAGGAACCGCAAGGGAACTTACCGACAATATCTTCGTGCTCAGGATCCCAAAGCCCGTCAATTATCAGAGTCCGAATACTACAATCTGACCTACGAACGCCACAATACCAATGAGAATACGCCTGTACATATTATCGAGCGAATGATGCAGGCTCTTACTGATGCAGGCTTTCATGTTCGAAGGCGTTGGGTTGAAACCTTTGAGGAAAATGTTCGTATTAGACGGCTCGATCAAATCTTTTTTGTCAGTGATGCACAGGTTGCAAAAGCACGCAGATTTTGCTCCGGGTTTGTGGTAGAACTGGATGCTATCTTTAATACCAATGCCACGAAGATGCCTTTAGCTTTGACTGTGGGTGTTGATAATTGTTCTAGTCCATTCACGGAGGCGGTTCCTCCGCGGAGTACCTAGTCAGTTCACGGAGGCCCACCTTCCGTGAACTGACCGTCCGTTCGCGGAGTCATGATTCCCCACCTCCGTGAACTGACTAGTTCATTCGCGGAGTCAATCAAAAATTATAAATACTCTATCTAGTGAGCTCGCTCCTCCCTCCAAGTATTATTCCATTTGAACAGAATCATTTTGTAAGAACTTTGAACTGAAAAGAACGCGGCAAGACAAAGAAAACGAAGAAGAAAAACGAAGCAGAAAACGAAGCAGAAACGAAGTGTCTGCGAGGTGTTGACACGAAGAAAGGAATGGACTGCTGAGACCCGCTCATTGAATTGATTCTCTACATACGCGTCCAAGTGCATATAAATATATTCAAGTAAGAATAAACTTTTACCAAGCAATTTTCGCCGACTGTGTGAACTTTGAACTGTGTGAACCTTAAGAGAAGGTTCTGCAAGGCAGTCACTTTCGCCAACGTTGAGAGCCTTAGGGCTAAACCTTGAATTTGTGACGTCTAGTAAACTGTTAACTTGCTGCCAACACGAGGTTGCCGCTTCGGGGGAATAGAGGCCGCCGGTGTGGCCGCCACTCCTCCTGGTCTCTCCCATTTCAGGCCGAAAGCCTTTCAGTGGGTGTAGAGTCGTGACTAAATAGAACTGAAATAGTGGTACGAGTAGGTGGGTTGATGCTGAAGCCGCTGCATGCCAGTCCACTGCCACTCTGCTCCCTCCCTATACAGTGAAATCAACCGTCCCGTCCGTCCGGGATCACTAAGGACGGGGACGGACGGCTTGCCGCCGTCCGTCCTTGAGCCAGACGGGGACGGTGCCGTCTTTTTGAACGTGGACGGGGACGGACGGCAAAGACGGCCGGGGACGGTGAAGTCACCGTCCCCGGCAGTCATCCACCGTCCCCGGCCGACAACGGGCGGTTACAAAATATATTTAGATGAAATTAAAAATAGCTCTGAGAGCGCGCTATAAGAGATATAAATAGATGCGGAGCCTGAAATCATGGGTAGAGCAGGGGTTAATCTTTGGAGCAACGGAGTCTGATATGGTACGAATGGAACAGATGCTTAATGATCTTGCATTGAGGTCAAGAGAATAGACTGGATTAGTTGTACCTAGTTTTATACGAATTTGTTATAAGTACATATAATTCGCACCTACTCATGTTATAGCACTGTAGTTAGATACAAGTGTCACAGCACCCTGGCATGGGTCCATTTATGTCTCTTACCGTGCGCTCTCAGGGTTATTTTCGATTTCATTTAAATTCATATTGTAACCGCCCGATGTCGGCCGGGGACGGTGGATGACTGCCGGGGACGGCAAAGTCGCCGTCCCCGGCAAGTCCCCGGCCGTCCTGCCGTCATTGTGGAGTAAGGACGGGACGGACGGCCTTGGCGCCGTCCCGTCCGTCCTGGGGAAATCTCGGACGGCCCACCGTCCCCGGCCGTCCGACGGGACGGTTGACATCACTGTCCCTATATGCTCCTTTCATTCGCTTCAGACTTCATATGTTTGGGTGCGAGCTCCCTCCCTGGCACTGGCTTGCACTCAAGATCTGGCCCGGGCTCTGGCTCGAATTCAAACTCAAACTCTAACTTTTAACTCAAACTCCAGATTGGCCACTATCACCTTCGTTAGCCCTTGGTCGCCTCCGGCCTTCCTTTCCTCACCTCCACTAGCCGCCTATTTGCTCGGTAGTTTTCGTCGGCTCTCGCTTGCCCAGTCGTGTTCACTAGCCCTCAGACCAGTGTTCGAAATGGGCCCGGCCAGCCCGAGGGCTTTGTCAAAGCCTGCAGGCCAGTATGAGCTTTCTTCAGAATAGGTGTCAGACGAAGCTATTTTGAGCTGAATGGGTGTTGCGGAGCGATTATAAGTGGCGGAGGCGAAAGGAGTGGTCGTATTACTATACGGCCTACATCATCTATCATGGCAGTGGAGCTGTCAGCGTCTTCGTCATCAAGCGCTTCTCTCCCTCTATGGGAACAGAAGCGGGCATGGCAGAACAGTGCCAGCAAAAATACTGATCAGCTCCATGTTGACAGTAGTTGTCTGACATCACTCGGAGTTTAGCCCGGGATCAGTCGACGTTACTCGATGATGTCTCCGGTGGCGGCTCCGAGCTCTTCCGGACTTCCGGGCCGAGCATTGCCACCCCGAACACTTCCGGTCCTGGGCCCGGGTATGATACTGGCATCTGGTGATGCCTTCTCATTTCTCTATATAAGTAGATCGCTTTTTCTCTTTTTTAGATCTTTAGACTGTGTACAATAGACAATCACTTTACACTGCTCTCAGCACTCCACCTGTTTCAAGACTCACCAGCTGAAGATGAGATTCCAGATCTCATTGCCTTCTGGCAGGCTCGCCTGAATACACCTCGCTGGTCCCAGATCGCTAGGATGGCAGTCTCCATTCATTCTATACCTGCCATATCCGCTGAGGTTGAAAGGGTGTTCAGTAGTTCGAAGCTGCTTATCTCAGGTTGCCGAAATCGCCTGGGGGATGATGTGTTTTGTGCAGCTGAATGTATGAAGTCTTGGGAAAAAGCGGGCATTGTGGAGTCAAATGAGGTCAGGAAGTTGGAGGAGATGCTTCGGGCATTGGAAAGACAGCCAGAGATGTTGTAAAACAAGACTAGGAGGTCAGGATCGAGAGGTGTACTTGCTTCATGGTTCCCACTACCCCATAGCTGATTACTTCGGAACCAGAGCCTCAACTGTCAATCCTTTCGGTCAAAGTATTCTTCTTTAGTTTGTGTTTGACGGCTCTAATTTATAGCATAGCCAGTAATGAAGTAATGATACCATGGCTCTATGACATTTTCAATGTGTGGGTGCCACCCGCGGACATGAATCGCGACCAATCACTCGGCCCGCTAGGGCTTGCAGGCCGGCCAGGCTTCTCTCCTGAAAAGCCCGCGCTAAGGCGGCCGGCCAGGCTTGATATAAAGCCCGCAGGCCGGGCCTAAAGACGTCAGGGCCGGCCCGGCCCGGCCCGTTTCGAACACTGCCTCAGACAAGCTGAGCTATATATCATCGTGTTCGCTACGATCGGCTGCGTTTTGGATTCCCTAACGCAACTACAATTACACTGTGCACCATGTCATCATTTGAAACCGGCACATCTTCCTCATTTTCCTCTGCCTCATTGTCCTCCTCCTCTTCCTCTTCCTCTTCCTCTTCCTCCTTGAGAATCTCCTCATCCTCAGTATCCAGTTCTGTCAAATCACTAATCACATTGGCAGTATCCTCCGCGGATATGGAATCAGTACGAGCGCAAGCATTTCGTTGTGTATTTGCTCGACGGCGTTTTTGATTATGGCTTGGCTCACTGAGGGTGGCTGATCTTGTGTGTCGTTCAAGATTGAAAGTACCAGATAGTGCTGCAGAAGCTCCAGTATTTGTGTACTGCACACCACCATCTCGGCCATGGCAATGAAGTGTGCACTGCATGAACGTACACAATTGGGCTGCGCTGAACATACTCTGTTGCGCTGTGCTGGGCGTACTCAGTTGCGCGGCGCTGAATGTACTCACTTGCGCTGCGCTGAACGCACTCAGTTGCACTGCGCTGAACGTACGCAGCTTTTTGTTTTGTTTTAATCATACTGTATTCTCTCTATTTAGAGTATGACAGACCCCTAATCCCCGACGCCTCCGGACAAGCCAGCTAGATGGCGAAGCTCCGCAACTACTACCCGTCGTCCCCTCTGACAAAAGAAAGTAAAAAGATTGGTAAGAACATAGGAAAAGAGAAGAGCCAAACGAAAGACCACCGATCCAAAGACCCCCAAAGAACCTCACTCCTCCACGAATGTACACAGCTGCGCTGATCGAATTCATCTGGAGAGCCAGCTGAGTGTATGTACAGCTAGTGCGTATGCATATATGCGTGCAGAGTAGAGTATTTATAATTTTTGATTAACTCCGCGAATGAACTAGTCAGTGCACGGAGTTGGGGTATCATGACTCCGCGAACGGACGGTCAGTTCACGGAAGGTGGGCCTCCATGAACTGACTAGGTACGCCGCGGAGGAACCGCCTCCGTGAATGGACTAGAACAATAATCATGGTAAGAGCTTTACGCTTCATCCGAGCAGAGGCTGCTGAAGACTATGGATTTATCCTCACTTGCCTGAATGAGCTGGTGTTTTATGGTGCTATTGAACACCCGAAAGTATTGATTTCAGATCAGGGAGCCGGTTTATGCAAGGCATTTGTGGACTCACCTACTTGGGCGGGCATTGGAGTGTATCACCAACTCTGCGGATGGCACATGGTACAAAATATCAAGGCGTTTGTGGTAGGTAACCGCAGACATCTACTTGCTGCAGATTTACAATCTACATGGACTGCTATTTGGGCTCTTGTGCAAGCACCTCTGCTTGACTTGGCAGCACGGAAAAATGACTTGTTTGCCCTTCTGGAGCCCCGCGAGATTCAGTACTATTATGAAAACTGGGATTTAGAGAAGGAACGCCGGGTTTTAGAAGCCTACACCTGTCAGTATCAGAATCTTGGCCTCCGGTCTACAACACTTAACGAGGGTCAAAATTTTGTTATGAAGATCTTTATTGATCACAAGATGAATTTCGAACAAGCAACCAAGGAGTTGATTCGCAGTATCGTGGATCAAGACCGATATGATGAGGTTAGGAATGCTGGGAGTAGAATGAAAAGACATCAACCAGCTACTGCAGGTATGCAAGTGTTGAGACGATCTGGAGGGTAGGAGGAGAATATCTAATCTGTCTGTCTATTGTCTCTAACTACAGGAGAAATCTATGCTTCATATACACAAGGAAAACTGAGGTTCAGTGGAGGAACCATCACGAACATACATGTCAAATCGTCAGTGCCTATGCAGGTAGTAAGTGACTCATCATGTATGAGTCTACTCGGCGACTTAACAATCATTATTAATCATTCTCCTGTGCGTTCTAGCAGCTTCGCTGGCCATCTAGAAACTCGTAGGCCTTTCTGGCCAAATCTTCAGTCAATACTCACCCTTTGGCCCAAAGGCCTTTGGCAGCCACATACAATGAAACTCAAAGAAATCACAAAAGCGAAGAGAAACCAAATGAAAAACACTTGTCTGCTTCACAAGTTCCATCCTTCACTGTGCTTAATTTCAAACCAAATCCATAGTTATCCAAGTCCAATTTCAAATCCAAATCCATACCCAATTTCCATCACAAACTCTCCAAGTTAAACTCCTCCAAGTGCTTTCGTAAGTGTATCGGCCACCATCTCAGGACTGGGCACGTGCATGACCTCGATATCAGACTTTGCAATAGCTCTGTGAATTGAGTGATACCGAAGTCGGAGGTGTCGGCTGCCCGATTGGAAGTTGCTCGACTTAAGTGTTGTAACACAATTTAGACCATCATAGAGAATCCGCCAAGTGCCAGCTTCCAACCAATTTTCGGTGATGGTGTCTCGGAGCCAGTCCACCTGTACCATGCCGTACGCAGTGGCAATCATCTCGGTTTCCATAAGTGACTGAGCTGAGCCACAATGGTCTGCTTCTTTGACGTCCATACTACAACGGTTCCGAGGGCGTAAATTATTCCAGAGGTGGACTTGCTCAAGTCGACTTCTCCCCTTCAAGTCCGCATCAGTGTAGCATATAATTGACTCCGGGGGCCGCAATTGGTGTTTGACAGCTTCCCAGTACAGTATCGAAGGATCAGCAGCGTATTTGCCAAGTATTGTAGTAGTATAGGTAATTCAGACAGTGTATCTTGTACTGCATACAGGAGAGATCCAATTACTCTCTGGTACATTCCAGGGTCGAAGGGTTGCATATTAATGTTGATGGCATGGATCGTATAGCCGTACTTCATCATCGTGGAATATTTTCGGGAGTCAGCCATCCCTTCGTGTCGCTTGCATTCGATTATCAAGGCTTTAGTGGTGCTCGATGCTTTTCTGTCGATCGATTCACACTCTATTCTCAGGTTGTCTTCTGGACTTCAATAGAGATCGACCGGAAGCTGCACTGCAGTACACGCGGATGATTCTGTATGCTTCGGAGGAGCTCGAGGTCGATACTGGAGGCTTGTGATGCTGGAGATTGGTACTCGAGGCGTTCTGTTGATTGATTCACACTCCATTCTGAGGTCGGTTCTGGACTTCCATTGAGGTCGACTGAAAGCTGAACTGGGATCCACACAGGAGATTCTGCATGCTTTGGAGGTGGCTCGAGTCCACTACTCAACGCTTGCAGTACTTGAGCTCGGTGCTCCAGGCTTTTGGATGCTTGACACTCAAGTCGATCTATGTCTTTGAGTGCGATGATCAATACGATCTGGGTGTTTGATACTTATGGCTTTCGGGTCCTCAGGTACAATGCCCAAAGCTGTCGCAGCTTGAGTTCGGTGCTGAAGGCTTGCGGGTACTTGATGCTCGAGACTATCTGTGTCTTTGAGTACGATTTTTAAGACTATCTGAATCTTTGATGCTCAAAGCTTTTGGGTGTTCGGATACGATGCTCAAGGCTTTCGGGGTTGTGTTCGGTGCTCAAGGCGTTCAGGTGTTTGATGCTCAACATCAGCAAAGTCAATCATCCGGTCCCGGAAGCCCCGGGACCCTCCCGAGGTTGCGGAGGTTGATTTTGAATGATGCACTCTGCAGACACTCCGGGAGTCCTCTGGGACCGGCGAATGCAGCCTCAGCACACTCCCTTGTTCTCCCGGAGGCCTTGAAGCTGGTCTGGGAGATTCCTGTATCCCAAAAGTGTACTCCGTAGCCACTTCTGATGCCTCTCAGGGTGCTCCTGGAGATTCCTGTATCGCAAAAGTGTACTCCGTAACCACTTCGAAGGGTGCTTCGGGAGATTCCCGAAGCACCGCAATGTTCTATGTGGCTGCTTCTGAGCTCTCTGTGGAGCTCCGGTAGATTCTAGGATCACTCAGGAGCACCTGGATCTATTTCTTCATTTCCAGATGGAATCATGGTGTGTCACCCATTTTCAGATGAGCCTGTAGCATTGCATACATCTTTGGCATTCATCTACTGCAGCCTGCCACTATCAACTGAAACAACATATATCCACGCTGCACCCCAGCAGCACCCCGACATGACCTTGACAAAAGAAACACAACCCCCGAGAAACAGACTATCACATGAACACAGCTGCCAGGTCCTTCGTTTCTTCCTCTACTGCATCTGGTGCTACATAACGGGTCAAGTACTCGGCAGAGCTTGCAATTCTTGCGTCCATATAGCTGCCAATATGCTCAATGATGGCCGCCTGGTGACCAGGACCAATGGAATTGCAGTGTCTCCGGCATCTCTTGTACAGGGTTATATCAAACGTTAGTAGCCGTCAATTATTGGATCGAGAGGGTACACTGACTGCAGAATATCTCCCTGCGGCCGTCCTGAGATGGTTCGCTGTTCGTGACTTTCTCGTAGTCCTCAAGGCGCAGTTGAGTGCGGTCGCAGCCAGGCAAATCAATTGCGGAGTCACTCGCTTGTCCCAAAATTCGTTGCAATGCTCCTGTCTGCCAAGGTAGGTGTTGGAAGTGAAGAAGTGAGCAAAGATCAGCACGGCGGGCTCGCTTGTCGCAAACCACCGGACTTCCTTCATACTGTTCGGGAGATCTTCCCATTTCCCAATCCCAGAGTCATCATTCACCAAAGCGGCAACCTGCTGTAGACATAGAAGCTTCTCATCTATCTTCAACGAGTACAGTAAAGTCACCATAAGCCTAGCTGTAGCGACTAGTCGACCCTGCATACCACTGATTTTCCCCTGCAACTGTATTGCATTGATCATGAGTATTAGCAAACTTTGACACCTGGAGAATACTTCGGAAACTCACAATTCCAGGTGTCAGGGCATCGATGTGCTCACTGGGTCCGCTGGGGCACTCCCACACGTGTTGCATGCCATTCAGTGCCCCAACAGCTCTCTGTTGGATGGTCATGGTGTCAAGGGCTTCATCCAATGTCTTATCACAAATGTCCAATTCGTCCTCTTGAGAGGCTGGCCAGGGGTTTTCAGTATACAGAACAGATTTCAAGAAGTCCTGTGCTAAATCGAATGCTGCTTTGTTATGAAGTGGCACCTTGCTATCCTTGTTGCTCTTCGTCCCCGACACACCTTCAATAGCTGGAGGGGCAGCTAAGGAATCCCGACTCCTTGCAGGCCGCCGTCTGGCATCGTGCACAGGAATGAGGAATGTCGCATCTTGGCTATGAGATCGAGGCGGAGTGCCTTGAGGTGATTATGTGCGCGTCGACAACTGAGAACTGTCTCCATTGGGGCTCTCGAGATTTGATTTGGATTTCTTTCTTTGGAGTCGGTCAGTCGCCTGGATGGTATCTGAGCAAGCCCTTGTCGGGCCTATTGAGGCTGTGTTGCGACTGTGTCCATTCGGTTCATCAGTTGACAGTAGCTCATCAGCATCATAGTCCGAACCGGTGGTGCGATAGTTATCATGCTCTCAGTGTTCATCATTGTCATCTTTGACATCATCCAGTTTATTCTGGTGGCCCTGAAGGTTAGCTTGATACAAATTAGAGATTCATCTGGCCTTACATGTCTGGGAATGTGTAGAGAATCTCTTTGACTGGCCATTCTTGCTGAGCGCTCAAAAGCTCACTCTTGAGAAGCAGTAAAGTTAGGACGTTGCGAGGCCATAGGTGATGGGAATATATCCAAATGTGATTTGAGAAGAAGAGGTCCGAATCAAGCTCAGGTGCACCTGGAGAACCTTTTTTTTCTTATAGGAAACTGAAGGTGACCCAGTGGTTCACATCGAAAGGACAACCAGTACATTTACACTGAAGTTGAGGAACACCTGAGCTGGTAATCCGTATACTGAGTTCAGGAATCTGTTAGTGAGACGAATGGGTATTCGGGCTTCAGGACTGCTTACCATTGTGAGGTGGCAAGATTCAGACTCAGATGTGGTTGAGCTAGATGCAAGCCCATGCTGTGCATCAGAGTTGTCGGGAGAGCCTGAGCAGCTGATATCTGCTATGTGGCCTGTTATCATAGCCGACCAACCACACGGATTGGTCTGGATACACGAGAGCTTCTGGTGTTTACACCGTTGGGATACCGGTGCTTCGTATTCCGTTTTGGCTTCAACATTGCCCCAGGAAATCTCTGCCTTCAATAGTCCTCGAATATGTCTAAAACCCTGCCATAAGAGTCGCTGCACTCGAACGATTGACGCTTTCGTGTTCGTTGAACGTTAAGCACTGGGTTTTGTGGTGCCTTGCTCAGTAGCTCGACATGTTCGAGCACGAGCAGTACAAAGTCGGCAGGCTCGGTTCGACTAACCAGAGCTTTAATAGGCGAACCGGAATGAATCATCTTAGTTAGCGGTCGATAGTTCTCTCTATCAATCTGCAGGAAGTCCTGCATCAAAATCCCGCTGCCGCCTTGATTGTGCTGGGCAAGTCGCATTGTGTGTCGTGGGACAGCATCGGCATCCGAGATGCACCCCTTCGGCAGTTTCTGTTGCTCAAAATTGGCAACCTGCAGCGATCGACCATATGCAGTACTGCCCCGCAGCTATAGGCAATCTCGAGCTGAATGCACATAGTATCATCTGTAGTGTGAATCGGGTCTATCCAGATACAGTCTGTTCAACTGCAGACAAGATCTGGTGGGGAAAGCGTTCACCGAATGGAACATAAAATCAGGGCTTTTGGTCCAGGTGGAGCTGTGATGATTCGAACAGCAGGCAGGCGGGTTAAGCTGTAGGTTTCCAGAGATGATAACAAGGGGCGAGATGGATGGAGCAGAAGGGACAAAAACATCATGTTATGTTGGCGGTTGCCAGGGGGATACTCCAGGGCGCACCTAACTCCCATGCGGAAAAATCGAGTGACAATCAGCTTGTATGATGTCGAACCTAAACATCTATTCTCACTCGATTTTTGCATACTTTGGAACTTGGAGCTGGAGCTCAGTCTGTCGTGAAAGCTTGGACGGGCCAAGCGCACATATGAATCATCACTAGTACCGCTTTGGAAGCTGAAAGTGTCGACAGAGCTTAGTTTCGGTGTGTGGTAGATGCACCGGGGATAGGGTGGGAAATTAGGATCAAATGTATTGCTATTTCGAGTACGATCCGAACCGCCTTCCCTTTCTATTTCTGGTTTCGGGCAAGCAAGTTTCACCTGACAGCTCGACCACACCATCGACCACCACCATAAGTAATGCTTCACAACTGCATTCTGTTTTTCACGTGATATCAAGTTGATATACCTTAACCCAAATCCATCGATTCTCTAACATCTGGACCTAGTGACACATGGAAGATAATAGAGATACAGAAAATCAAGCCGATTTTGAAGGAGAAACCCAGTAAATACCCCCACCCGAACTGCGTACAACCACAAAGAATACTCCCAGATGCACCCCAGCAAATCAAAAAAACATTCTAAACGACGCATCAATGAAATTACAAACCCAAGCGCACCTAGAAACACCCGAGCAGCTATTCCGATTGCAACAACATCCAAGCCTGAATGGCAGTTTCCTCAATGCGTGTTTTGAGAACATTGTAGACGTCCTCCTGGCATATCATCGGATGATTCATCAGTCATGCAAAACACTTAGCTGAGTAGTACCATTGACCATATGGAGCACAGTCACTCTATCATCGAAGCCGTTTGGACCAGTGTTGACAAGCCAGGTGTGAGGCTTACGCATCTGACCCAGTCGCACAATCTGTCCAAAGCTTGCCGCTGCTCGTTGGGAACCCAAGGCTTCTGAAGAATCACCGCATGATTGGCAGCCACGAGGTTGAGCCCAGTACCCCCAATCTTGGTGGTGGTAATGAAGATGCAGCACCAGGGGGAATTCTGGAAATCACTCATAACTTCAGTGCGCCTGTCGGGGGAATCTTCAGAGACCATGCGAATGTCCTCGATGTCATGGTTGAAATGGCGATGAATCCACCATGCCAGATGGAGAACGGGCCTGGCAAATGACAAATCAGTACAGCCTTCTGAGGAAGCGGGGAAAGGACAGGAGAGCCTGTACTGGGATGGTCATCCAGCACAGGAACAGTCGCCGAACCGCTGATCAACTCAGGGATGAAAGATTCTCTGAGCCATCTGAAAATCGGTCCCTCCACAAAACTGCTGGCATCCCACTTTTCCTTCCAACTGCCATCGGCAAAACGATCACCTTCTTGCTCGAACGGTAGCGAAAAGCAAGCAAACTGCCACGATGAATGCGCCAGGTGATCCCATGCTCGCCTTCATGCTTCTGCCGTATGAGTCGGGTGGCACCATCATCAAGCTGCTGCGGTTATTCCTGAGACCACTCCAGCACGACTGGATGGAAATCTTCCAAAGGGATGTAAACCAGGGGTGCACCTGAAGCCAGCTGCGACTCTGTCCATCAGCTGATTGTCCATGGGTGAGCGACTTCCGTCATCACAGAGGCAGCTTCCTGCTGAGCTTCAGAGAACTCTCGCTGGTGACGGCGGTTTGAAAGGCAGTGATCGCGGACATTACTGCCTCGGAACCATGTTCATCTACCACTCGCTCATTCTCAGGCAGATCTGGAATTGTGAACAACCACCGAGTCGTGTTTCCCCAGTCCTGCAGTGAGTGGTAGGCCGGTGTTGTAGTAACTTGCCCTTTGAAACCAATTAGGGCTACAGATGCAACGCTCCAACCCTTAGACTTCGGACCTTTGAAGCGGTGCGCCTCATCGAAGATTCCCCACGACCACTCGCAGATTGTAAGCTGGTGAACAGTGTGGTTCTCATTTCTTTGCACCCGGCTCATGAGCGTATCGTAGGTGATCACATGGATGTCCCACCGTCTCTCGGGATGTTCCACACAGAAGTTGAGGTGGGCGTGAGTCAGGACGCCAGCATCTTCTGCGCAAAGAACGCGCACCGAAAATGGAGTCCTTTTCGTGATGGTATTGACTGCACAGATGAATGTCGCATGGAAACTTGGGAGCACCGGACAGAGTACCAGATTCCATGGAGGGAGGTCAGTTGTTGGCTTATCATCAAGCAACTGGCGAAGACGACGACGAACAGGGTTAGGGTGAGTGCCAGGGTACCATTGCTTCTGGACACCACCGAGGGTTGAAAAGCCCGTTTCCACGCCTGACACCATGCGCAATCGAGAGGTTAAGAGCACCGGTAGTTGTGTTTCATGGTGATTTGTCACATCCTCCGCAATTGATTTGGCATAAAGAGCTGCAGCTAAGACGGTGAACATCTTCCCAAGTCCCATTTCATCAGCCATGAGCGCCCCAGGATGGTCCACATTCAAGATCCATCTCCGCACAATGAACCAAATCGCCCAGATCTGATGTGCAAGAAATTTTACTTCTGGAAATTGCTTCAAGGTGTACTTTGGCCCTCGAATGGCATCCGCATGTGAATCCCGCGTGGCACAGCACCGAGTAATGCAACTGCTTCTAGACACTTGTGCTCGAAGGTATGTTGATAGTGGCCATGAGAGCATCATCCAAAACTTGCCTGGCTCGTCACCTTGAGGCTCGATCAGCTCTTTTGATAATTGTAAATCGCTGTCTAGAACTTCGGTGCTCTGAATTTCCTTCACGAGGGTGGCAAGAGCACTTGGAGTCGGTGGCACAGGCAAATTGGCGTAGTCATCGAGCTGGGCTGGGGCCACCTCTTGCTGGTGTATCTGGTGTGCACCGGGGTTCTGGGAGACTTCCTTTTGGGTGTATCTGGTGGTGCACCGGGGGTTCTGGGGACTTTCTTTTGGGTGTTTGTGGGGTGCTCTCTACAAGGAATTCCAGTTAGCCCAGAACTTCATTCATCACTTCAGGCCTCCTAACTTACTCTCTCTCCATCATTGGTTTCTTGGGCTCCTCCACTAACAGGACGTTCTCAGGCGGTCCTCCCCATCTCATTCCACAGGTTCGCCTCAAGGAGTAGAGTCGCTGCTTCAGGCGCAACTTACGGAAGTTCTGGACCTCCCCATCCATGTTTCCTGGTTCCAAACACTGCCACGAAACTCCTCCCCAACCGTAACTCCGGCTCTTGAGCAGCTTCTTCACTCAACTGGCAGCGATATACGGTCTGGAGAGTGAATGGCCCTTCGGCTTGCCTTAGCGATCCACTTCAGAAGTTGGGAATATTCTTCAATCTTGAAATGTCCTGAATATAGATCCAGAAGTGGCATCTCAGCGCCCCACACCACAAACGGCTTGTTTTGGATATCGGCCACCTCAATGTTCGGCCGTTTGGGAGGGGGTTCATCACTGCTACCGTCCGCCTTGCCTTTCCACCACCTCCCTTCCTTTCTTTTGTCACCTTTTACCGTCCCGGTGGCTGTCTCTCGCAGGCGGTTGCAGAGATTTCGGATGAAATTGTGAATCCAGTCGTGCCTGATACTCTCAGAATCATCAAACTGGTCAAGGGGTAGGAACTCCTCATAACACTGGAGGAAATCTGAATAGCTGCTTTCCAAAGTTCAAACCCGGTGCGCCTCGATCCGCCTCATCTCATGCAGTGGTCCCATCACGCAATGAGGGTGCCGAGAAATCAGCCATTCGTGCCGGACATGATTCTCAAACTTGGAGATGTCGCTCTCCCAGCGTGTCGCCTTCCTTGGACCCCTTTTTAACTTGGCCCATCTTAACCATGAGTTGCCGGTGGTGACTTTGGCCCAGCGATAGTGGGCGGCTTTTTCCATCTCCAGTTCCATCGGGTGAAACAATGTCGGCTAGGGCTATCTGACCCTGGTATTCACCGAGAGTGATCTGCCCGTGTTGACCAAGGGCATGTTAGAAGTTGGGGTCCATGGGACAGTTTAGGTAGCGCTTTGGTCCATCTCCATTGCCCAGGGGCCGCACTCCCTTCAGTCTTGCTAGTTCTTCAGAAGTGGCAGTTTCCGGTCTAGGCTCGGTGTCTCCTGGCTGTGCTGGGAGTGGTTGAGGGAAGGTGGGCTGCATCAGAGGTGGGGGAGGATTTGTGGACCATGAGCCTGGAGCAACTGGTGGTCTTGTGGAGGGGGAGGAGGATGTGGGTGTACCGGGGCCCTTCACCTCCAGGTGAGGGGAGGGGCTGTGGGGTGAACCGGGATCCTTCACCTCCAGGTGGAGCGGAGGGGGGGCTGTGGGGTGACTGGGATCCTTCACCTCCATGTGGAGCGGGAGGGCTGTGGGTGACCGGATCCTCCGCTCCAGGTGACCTGGCGTGGAGGGGGAGGCAGTGGTGTGTGTCGGTCTTTGTCAGGCGGCGGAGACATTGGTGGGTTTGGGTTCGCTGAAGGTGGTGGTGGCGGTGGTGGTGGAGGGTGGTCGGGGTGGAACCATTCGTATGGAACCAGGTTTGTCAGTACTCATTCCACATGTGCCGTCCATCAGGGCTGATCATTGGTGGTACAGTATACAGAGGATAGTCCAGTGGTTGCAGTTCAAATGCAGTTCCTCAGTTGGCGGCCGGGGCGGTTGGTCATTGGATCGGGATGCCAGGCAAACCCTCCCACATCTGAGACCCATCACTGCTGAGCTGGGAGTTTGGATTGGTCGTTATGGAGGTGCGCTGCCATAATATTGATACGGGTGTCCTGGGTTGGTCGGAGAGTGGTTGTTGGAGGGGTTTTCTGCAACATGTTGTATAGAAGTTGTTAACGAAGAGGAGGTTCGGAGCTGTTTGTTAAAAGCTCATGGTACCTGCAGTAGTCGCTGAGAATGAGTGTGTGATGGGCTGCATTCGTGGGGGGAAAGGTACGTTTATATACACTCGCAATTCTCTCGAGAACATTTAATGCCACGACCTCGTCTGCACTTCTCTTACCATACGCCTTGTTTGACAATCTTCTGATACATGTTTTCCTCCCCATTGTCTGCTAGGAGTGTTCAAGTTGATCACTAGATGAAAGGTGGGGTATCACCCCTGCCACTTGGTTGCAGTTTCTCAAAGCCCACCCAACTTATGCTGCGATTCTGAAGCTACAACAAACAAACATATGAACACCTGCGATCGCCTTGTTGTTGAAGTTTGATACTTGAAATCAGCCTACTGCCTTTAAAGAGAGGTGCTTGCAGGTGTCCATCTCTCGTATAACAAAGCAGGCGACCTGCATAAACCCCTGTCGGTGGTGCAGATTCTGGGAATATACTGAAAATTTACCACAGCATCCGAACATACAACACTATCTAGAGATGGGAAACTCCGATTATCCAATGCTTTCAAACTATGTGCCTTTCTAATGGAAGGGTGCTGCACGATTAGATGCGATCCGAGCCCTGCCGTCACCTACAGGTGTATCTGAACCTCTGTCTAGAGGTATGGTGGGGTGCTCGTGACGCAAATCGTAGGCTTAGCAGGGGTTCGCGACGGGAACTCGATCACTTTGTGGGGTACAAACATTTGTTGAGTGAAGTGACATATAGTTGTTTGTCTGTTTCAGACTTGTCCTATCCAGCCGCGTGTCATATGGCATGGAGCCTCATCTGCTGGAGGGCTGTTCAACTTGAACCTTCGGTAGCTTTCTTTACCCCGGAATCGGTGCTCTTCACCATTCACCATACACTATCGCACCCCATCTGCCATTCCCTACACTGTCGCACCCGATCTACCATTTACCATACACTTGTCGCACCCGATCTACCATTCACCATACACATGTCGCACCCCATCTACCATTCACCATACCCTTGTTGCACCCCATCTACCATTCACCATACACTCGTCGCACCCTATCTACCGTTCACCATACACTCGTCGCTCCCATCTACCATTCGCCATACACTCGTCGCTCCCCATCTACCATTCACCATTCACTCGTCGTGCCCCATATACCGGAGATATTTAACAACGGTTATCAGTATGAGTCGTCGGCAAACCAGTTCTTACGAGTGCGATGCAACTATGTGGAAACGGATCCGCAACTCCACTGGTCATGCTCTACATTATCGAAACGATCACCCAGAGGCGTTTGGCGACACGGGAAAGGTAATGGAACGCCTTGGAACGGAGGCCAATTGGAGATCTAGTAAGTAGCGAGATGAGCAATGCAAGAAAGTAAACGAATGCAGGACAACCTGACAGTACCAAGTGGTTCATACCAGCCGGGCACACCTCCGAGAGCGCAACCATACCTGAGCTACCAGAGAAACACGATGTGACATTTGTAACCGCGAGGAAAGTCACCCACACGGAAGTGAATGGAGAGGCTGCAGGTGGGCAAGTGGTGGGAGACGCTACGGCTCTATGACAAACACCGGAAACCGAATTGGAACCATGGTACCCATTTGCAAATGCGTTCGATTATCAACAAGCCCATGCTCTAGGTACACCAAGCAAAACTTGGTTAAATGACTATCTGCAGCTTGCCCTGGACGATTTCCGTATGACTTCGTTCCAGACAGCATCTGAGCTCTGGGAGCTGCTGAGGTGCCTCGACTTCGGACTGGAGCAGAGAGTTGGCTTCAGCGCCTGGGAAATATGGCAACATATACTGCAGGGACATTTTCCAGTGCATCCAGTTTTTTTGGGGCATTTACCGTTGCAGAGCACCTGGATTTGGCTCCGGTGCAGCTGTACGATTCGGCTAATCATCGAATCTATAGTGAGATGAACTCAGGAGATTGTGGTGGGAACTCAGGAGCAATTACCCGACGGTGCAACAATTGTGCCAGTAATCTTCGCCTCGGCAAAACCCATCTCACAAATTCTCTGGCGACTAGGCGCCTGCCGCTATATATGAGTATCGGGAACATTCAGAAAATGTTCGTCGTGCAGCATCAAAGCGGGCCTGGATTCTGGTGGGATTATTCCAGTTCACCGAAAGGGGCAACTGATATAGACTCTCATAGCACCACGCGATCCATACCATCCTGAAACCACTTGAGAAGTCGATATCAGGGCACTGGTTACGAGTGGGATTGTGCGACGGTTTCAAACGTACCTGCTACCTGTTGCTAGCAGCATGGATTGGACTACCGGAGATCGCAATGATCAGAAGATAGTCAGAGGAGCAGCCCTGTGTGTGAGTACTGTAGGAACCTGAGATGGGCCATGGCAAAGGATTTCTCGACTGGGAGTCGATGTACGTCACGCTATCAAGAGCACCTGAGGAGAATCGACCTGATGAATTCAAAGAGGTGCATCTACAACCGACTTCAAATCTCTTCTGGGATTATCCCTGTGCAACGTCATCGCCTTTGGCAACAAGATGCGCTTCACCAACTCTATTTGGGGATTGTGAAAGATCTCTTCAACTGGTCTTTGAGTACCTCACCGATCGAAGCTTGAACGCTGAATTCGATGCCCGGTTACCTTAGTTCCACACTACCCGAACATGTTGCGTTTCTCTAAACCCTTTGATGCTCTCAAGAATGGATCCTGGCGTGGCAAGGAAATCCAAATAATGCTCAGGAGTCTATCTGCAGTATGTGCCCCCTGCTTTCCAGCGACGTTGCAGGGAAAACAATCTCAGAAAGTGCATCTGATACGAGTTATGAAAACGATTCGGGCACTGATTGAATTTTCTTCACAGCCAGCAAGTTAACGTAGTCGGATATCTCATTGAAATATCTCGACGAAGTTCTCGAAAGCTTTTACAAGTGCAAACAAATCTTCACTCCTCAACATGGTACTGAGGCTCGGACAAGGTGTTTACAAAGCGACTGCCAAGTGCAGGCAGCAATACTTAAGACGTGGCGATGGAGAAGATAGAGAGAGAGCTTCATAAGGAGATTGATGGTATCACAACTGGGCAGTGGAGAACTTTTGAGGTGCACCTGAAGGAAGAGCAGCTGCGCGCCACTACCTGGAATGCAGAGGAGTGGGCGACAACAATGGTATGACTCGAAGCAGAGCTCTCCAGAGCGTCCACAGACCAGCTTGCCCGGTTTGGTCAGTTATTTAAAGAATATCAGGACCGCATGGAACTCAAGCTGCGTCCCAAAGCTAGCCGTGGACCAACAAGCAAGTTTGCTCGAGAACTTGAACGAGAACGTCATGCCATCATGACTGCCATGTTTGGTGCATCGATGGTCACTGGCACTGCAAAGCGGGAGTTCGAGCGGCGCCTGTTGGAAGCTGAGAAAGCAGCAGCACATTGGTCACAGAAGTGCCAACAAGAGGTTGCCCGGTGTCGGGAGATACAGGTTTACGGGACAAGCCATGCAGCTCAAGCTGCATTTCGTCACGCCATGATGGAGATGCGCCTGAAGTATGATCATGAATGGGACTCAAGGAATGGTCCGAATTTACGGAAGCAGCTAACGCTCAAATTCTATCACTTCGGAAAACCAAAAATGCAGCTCCTCTGTCATTTACCGCGAGTTCATCACCAGGATGGGTGCTCCTCATAATTTTTCAACCGAGATCTCGGAGCTGTTGCACATTTCCAACATCAAAGGAACTTACCGTGCCAGAAATGGCTTCAACTGCATGCTACAGCTTCTTCAGCACAATGATTGCTACACCGCGATGGACTATATGCAACACACAACTTGCTGGCTTGCTTTGAACAGATGGTATGTCGAAGAGAGTGCAGTAGTCCTTAACATGATGACGGGTCGAGGGAAACGGCAAATGACCAGGTGCGCCCGGCAGAAAAGAATCCTTGCCGGCAAATCTGAACCTTTGAATTGACCCAGTACACAACCTCTGCAGCAGTTCAAACTATCAACTATTTGTGCACGTTTACGGTCTTTCAAGCGGATATCACTAGCTGAAGCATCTGCAACCTTCAAACATTCCGTCATTGCCATCACATGTCAGGCAGCATCTGCATGAGATCTGGGGCCGTGATGCGGTCAGTGTGATCTGGGGCTACGGAAATGAGCTCAAGGAAGACGTAACCTTACAACCTCACAATCAGGTCGCTTTCTACACGCCAGAATTTCATAACCCTCAGCAGATGAACTGGATCCTTCTCGGCTGCAGCGTTGAGGGTACGCCAGATTGTGAGACGCACAGGCAGCCACCGCAGGTGATATGGGTGCATGTGGGCGAAACTTCTGATGATGGACTCCGCGTGCCCCGCCCCACATGTCCCAATCTATACTTTACCTTTTCACCACCGACCAGGACCTCGCTGGTAAATGGGATGATTGCGAGGACTGGCGGCCGGCTGTTGCAGCAGCACCCTTCATTCCCTTTTATCCCTTCAAGCCTGGGTGATAGACTATCACCGCTGGAGTTGGCCGTTGTTGTCGGTACACATTTCGAGTATCGTTCAGGGCACCCTCAACAAGTGGATGGGTTCGTCAGAGTGGTGTACAAATCCACACCAAATGTTAATGCCGTGGAGAAAATTGAAGCGCCGTGCCACTTGGTCCCAGAGATCCAGGCAGCGACAGGGAACGGTTCGGTATGGATTGTAAATAATCAAGTGGATTTGGATACGTACTGGGAAGTATATTAAGACAAAACACATATGGACGAAAGCTTTGGAGTCACCTGTGCCATGTATCCAAACGAATGTTCGGTGTGTGACGCAGGGGTGCGCTTGAAATCCAGCTGGTGTATATAGACAATATATTAGTGTAATGAGATCTAGAGATGTCTATTTATACAAAATCTCTCATGATGATGCTTGAAGTAGCAGCGATGAATTGACAGCATGATCCATGAATAGAGTCAAATATGACGCCAATTGGCAGTGAGGGCTGCGGAATGTCAGGGAGGTACGCCGAACAGAGAATGCGAAGGAGCAAGTTTGTGGACCTCCCAGGAAGTGGTAGGAATGCTGTGAGATGCTCCTGTGAAATTGTGAAATGTTCACAGGTGCAGTGGGAGCTGCCTGGAGGCCGTCGGAGCATAGTTAAATGATACGAGAGTGTTTGGGAGCCTCCCAAGCCCCAAGAGGATCCCGGAAGGTGGGTTCCAAGGCAGGGAGAAAATTGCATTTTCCTGATGAAGACTATCTGTTTCTTTGAGTATGATAGTCAAGACTATCTGTGTCGTTGATGCTCATGGCTTCCATAGGTGCTTGGAAAGCAAGTCAATCTCTGTCTTTGAGTACGATGCTCAAGACAATCTGTGTCTTCAATGTACAAGACTTTCATTGCGTGGCCACTGAATATTTCACACTCTATCCCAAGTCGTCTTCTGGATCCGATAGATGTCGATTTCGCTGGAAATCGCCAGGCTTATAACCTATTGAAACGATCCTGAGGGCATGAGGAGAGATATAATCTGTCTGTCCATTCTCTCTAACTACAGGAGAAATCTATGCTTTATATACACAAAGAAAACTGAGGTTCTGCAGAGAAACCATCCGCGAACAAACATTGCAAATCATCAGTGGCAATGCAGGTGGCAAGTGACTCATCATGTATGAGTCTACTTTGCGACTTAGCAATCATTAGTAATCACACTCAAGTGCATTCTGGCAGCCTCGCTGGCCATCAAGAAACTCGTGGACCTTTCGGGCCAACTCTTGAGTACACAGCAAGAACTGCATGAGCTGCAATCAGTTATTATACGCACTGCAATTGATCTCCCAAAACCTGAAATGCATGCTGCACAATCAGTATATGCAAATGGGCTTCCGAACACCCTTATTGGCGATGAGAATACACCATGCAGAAATCTGTGCCAAAATCCCACCCGCTTCGGGCTTCCATGCCGGCACACAATAATATTCTTGTTTCTGACAACAAATCCGTACCACGGAAGCGTATTCATCCTCGCTGGTTCATTGATCCATCAGATGCAACTCCAGACCATGACTCGCATGGGGAACACACATTCTTTGAACAATATTTAGTCAGTGGTGGTAAGGTTTTGTTGTCTGCAGAATTGCTACACACTGAGACCTTTCGCCCTAATCTTCCTCTCGATGAAGCTGAGCAATTCACAGTACGCTTTCAATGTCTTGCTCAAGATCTTTGTTCAGAATACCCACCTTTGCCGGCCACAACAGCAACTACAATTGCATTTCCAACTCCCCCAAAACTCACAAAGTATGCTGAAGACCTCCGACGCAAAGCTCATGGTCGGGCAATGCCACGACTTCCAGCAGTGGCAGAACTGGGAGATGTTGAGGTTTGGAAAATGATACGCACCCTCACCCAATCTCAAGTTGCACCACCCTCTTTAGCACCAGCTCAGCTTCAGATTCCTACCTTGCATCCCCTGCACAAGAAGAGATTACTTTCAAATCTTCAGTTGACAGCAGACGCCACTACCCTTGATAGCCTGAGTGTGCACTTTTCAGATCTGGTTTTCATTGATGGCTATGATACACAGTCTGAAACTCAGTATATCGATGAGATTGAGGCGGAGTGGATGAGAAACCGGGTGGAATTTCCAGGCCCGGGCCATCGTTCACAGTCCACATCCCAGTTCATCGATCTTTGTGAAGTGGATATACAGGACTGCCAATATATAGAGGATCATTCAGAGAAGCGAGTGGTGCCAATGATTGACCTTTGTGGTTCATCTGATGATAAGGACAATAAGGAGGAGGATAAGGAGCACGATGGTTCTGTACTAGGCGAGAAAGAGTCTATCGAGAGCACCAGTCAGCTATTGTGGCATTCTGAGTTTGACATACAAGCAACAAGACTTTCGTATATTATATTGTCAAATACAGCAGCTGTAGCGCGCGGCAATTGTCGTGGAGTGATCGTGAAGGTGATTGTCCGGAGGGATCCCGATTTGAGAGGCATTGGAGAAAGATGTTTCTTAAAAGTCTTGAAATTGGTGCGGTCATTGCACATATCATCAGAGGCTCCCAGATCGATGACCCACTCCATTTGGGCAGAGGTGGTAAGTGCGGTTGTACTATTGGCTAGTCAAAGATGATTGTGAACACCTGCTGTTGCAAGAGATTCTGTAGCTGAAACTATCTTGACTTTTGTCCACTGCTTTTGAACTTGTTTGTAGTGAACACAATTTGCCTTGGATTTGACCAGAGAGTTCTCAGTGGTAGTATGTGCACTTGTCATTTCCTCCCTTGTCTGGGGTTTCCGTTTTCAATTCTGAGCTTGATTTCATTTCCGGCAGTCTTTGGTTGTATGACTATCTAAATGGCAGTGGGTGCATCAGTGTTTTATATGTCATCCGTCCCCTTGTCCATGTCCTTGTCCTCATCTTTGCCCATTTCCTTGTCTGTCTTCATTTCCCAATCTGGTATGGCCAGGGACATGGTGGTGACTGTTGTTGCCGCCTCGTATGTAGAGTAAGAATCCGAAATCCAATGAATGCATAACCAATTTCTTTCGTAGGTGACACCCACATGGTATCCGGTTTCGGAGGTTCCACGACTGTATGGGACTTGGTAGACATGGTGATAATTGGGATGATGGTGACGGTGGTGAGTTTTAGTGTGAGGGTTAGGGTTATGGAGGCTCTAGTATATTGTGAGGTATAAATAGAATTGTAGAGTCAAATTAAGATAATAGTGACTGCCGGGCTCATAACCTGTTACTTTGAATGGACAAATAGATGTTTGATTGGGATATCTAGATCTATACTGAGTCTGTGGTCTATTTAGAGCCTGCCATTTGGTCTGGAACTCTCGTGACTCTGAACCACTGCATATCCTCGTATTCTCATACACATTCATGTTCTCATACAAGTGATGATATTTCAAGATTTCAAACAAGCCATGAACTTCATTCAAGACGTGAACCTCATACCAGGGTGGAAACAGTAGGCCAAACCCATAGATACAACAACATTTGTTGTATAAATAGTCCTGACCAATGACATAGCTGAATATAAACCGTAGGGCACATGGCACACGACTCTCTTCTATATATTTCAAGTCTTTTCTCCTTCTCTCTCACTTTACACTTTGTATCTTAATCCATACACACAGTTCTCCCCTCATTATAGCAACAACTGTGGCTATGCAAGTGGCGAGTGACTAATCATGTATGAGTCTACACTGTGACTCAGACCATTAGAAACCATTCTCCAGTTGATTCTAGCAGCTTCGCTGGCCATCCAAAAACTCGTAGGCCTTTCCGCTAAGTACTGTATCAACAGGTCAAGCTCGTGGACCGAGCGATGGTATTGACTCTGCCCGATATTCCCAATCACCATAACTGTGGGACATTTTGTTGAGAACAGTGTAATGTAATTGTCTAGTACACAGTCTAAAGATCTAAAAATGCAAGAGAACTCAATCCCTGTAATTGACAATGCACTTGAAGTGCTAGACATTGTTGGGATCATTCCCTGTTATCATGCAGACTGCATATATAAGAATAGGAAGACATCGCCAGATGCCGAATATCATGTTGGAACATATCAATCTACTCTCATCAAGGGCCGGTGGCACAGTGGTAGCGCATCCTTCTACTATAGAACAGGTTCTAGGTTCGACTCCGAGCTAGTCAATTCGTTTCTTGGTTTCAACAGGTTATGAGCTGGGGTTAGTGATACCTGTTGCCCATTGCAGAAAAGTTTGGATGGCTTAAGGGTTCGCCCCAGCGATAGCACACCAGATGGAGTGTGGCTTGAGGGGGAGTGTTGAAACATATCAATCTACACTCATCAAGGGCCGGTGGCGCAGTGGTAGCGCATCCTTCTAGTATAGGAAAGGTTCTAGGTTCGACTCCCAGCTAGTTTATTCATTTCTTGGTTTCAACATATCATACCGCTCTCAGAGCCGAAAATGCTCAAAGCGGACATGCTCAGCCCTGAAGTGCTCTGAACGTGTGGCATGTCTTGGTGGCTTGATGACTAGATGTCCGGAACATCTTGTGGCTGCAGGTAACTTTGTATGTAGGAATAGATGCTTGATTGTAGTGTCTAAATCTATGCCGAATCTATGGGCTATATAGAGCCTGCCATACAGTCTAGAACTCTCATGATTTTGCACCATTGCATATCCTCGTATCTTCATACACATCTCAGGTTCTCATACAAGTCATGATCATACAAGATTTCATACACAATGTATATATGCAACTCTTCCCCCTCTCCCTACAGTTCGTAGGAAAACTTATACAGATGATATCCTCCAGTACCTCATTAAAACCCACCTCCTTAAAGTGACTGCAGTAGGTACGGAAAGAGTGCATCTGTAGCCTGATAAGGGATGACCATCCCAAAGAAGACAAAGAAAGAAACCCATAGTATCCGTCCGAAAAACAAAGTCAAAGAACCTTACATTTTAAACCTTAAATCGTCGTCCTCTATTTCCAGTGTGCACATCCACTGAAAATCGTCAATCTGTGAATCACCACAACCCATCGCTTTGGTGAACTTTTGATGTTTATCTCTTGCAAGCGCTTTAGTGAAGATATCGGCTGTGTTTTCATTGGTTGAAACCCAAGAGTAGTTGACAATGCCGCATCCGTGGAGACCTCGGCTGTTATGGTAGCAAACATTGATATGCTTGGTGCTAGCCTTTATAATGCCTTCAGTGATATGTGCTAGAGCTGTTTGGAAATTGCAATAGATCGGTATAGGGTCGAGATTTTCCCCGAGGTCTTTGGGTGATCGAAGTAGCCCACGAATCTCCTTGGGGGCTTCCGAGCAGGCTATTTACTCGGCTTCGAGGGTTGAGGTTGCGACTGAATCCTGTTTTCACGATTGCCATGAGATTGGGCTGTTGGAGATGATAATATGTCCGCCTTGTGATTTTCGATCATCACTATCAGAAGCCCATTCGGAGTCGGTGATCCGATGAGCGAGCTGAGGCCGGTAGAGTGGAGTCAGTAATTCTTGGTGGCTTTGAGATATGGTAAAACTCTTTTGGCAGCTGTGAGATGAGTGTTGTATGGCTTGGAATTGTATCGACTGAGAGTGGCCAGTGCAAATGATATATCAGGCCTGGTGGCTAGAGCAATATACATTAGAGAGCCAACGATTGCTTGGTATTCGCTGTGATCAACTTCCCCCTCGTCTGGTTCAGGCAGGTGAAATTTGACTTTATTGTCGTGTGGAGTTAAGGCGTTGTAGGGATTTTCCCAGTGACATCGTTTGAAAATTGAATCAATGAAGATCTTTTGGCAGAGGTTAATCGAGCCGTTTTCTTGATAGATTTCAATGCCGAGCAATTGGCCATCCGGCCCAAGGTTCGTGATCTTGTAGACTTCTGCTAGCTTCGCCTTGATTATTTTGGCATCGTTTGCTGTAGTATGAGTGTAGGCCAATAGCATGTCGTTAACGTAAAGAAGTACAAGAATAACACCGACATCGCAGATGTAATGATTGGGATCGGTTTCCGATTGGATGAAGTCTAAGGCGAGTAGAACAGCATATATATGTCGGAACCATAGGTGTGGTGCATATTTCAGTCTATAGAGGGCCTTGTGTTGACGTATGATCCTGCATCCGAAAGCCCATCCTTCCAGGAGCTCCATGTGTAGTGTGTTATCGTCAATGTCAGGATATAGGAACTCGGTGATGATGTCCAAGTGGTCAATGATGCAGAACACTCGTGTGGCAAGGCTCATGAGGGGTCTGAAAGTCGTTAATTTGCCGATGGGGCATACGTCTCACCATAGTCTGTTTGTTCATTGCCTTTTATCACTAGCCTGCCTTTGTAGCCTGTCGACCCATCCGGATTACATTTCGTCCTAAAAACCCATGTCAAGCCAATTGGCCTGGTTGCAGTAGAATCATTGTGACACAAATCATTGATTATTGTGAAAGTGTCATTTTGTTGAATGGATTTGGCTTCTTCAAGGATCACGGTTTTCCATTGATGCTTCAATGGCCCTGACATTGCCTCATCGTATGTTCAGGGGTCATCATTGACTGTAGTTGATGTCAAAGCACTGTATATCCGTTCCGAGACGTTGACTTGTGCATTTGCCCATGTTGTGCTTCTTGTGACTCTGTCGGTTGGAATAATCGCTGGGGCTTTTGTCTGTTCTGTAGCCACAATGGTGTGTCGCACAGAGTTGATCTGCCTTCGGATACTTCTATTTGTAGTTATCTCGTTTCTAAAATGGGCTTGCTCATGAGAATCGAGAGTCTGATTGTGACTACCAGTTAGCACATCAATGTATGGATGGGTATGGGCGTCCTTGTCAGGAGCCATATGTATAAGGCCTACTTTTCCAGCACCTGCAGCAGGTGGGCTTAGATCTTGCTGCCAATTGTTGTGGCCAGTTTTGTATGATGGGAGACCGGCGGCAGCTCCTGCCATATTATTGGGGGCGACTTGTCCACTTCTCATGTGGCTGTGAGAGATGCTATCACCCGCTGTACTCTCACAAGTGCGGCCGTGAATCATCTCCTCATCTGTTCCAACAAGATGTTTGTCAATTATCTTTATATGTACTTCTTCTTGTGGTGAATCAAATATATCAATTTTGGTAGTTTCTGCACGTGTCCCATGTTTTCTTTTAGTGATTGTAGGCATGATACGTATGCATTTCTCTCTTCATAGAAGATAACATCTGATTGGGACCATATCATCCTACATTCTGGATCCCGGATTCTCCAAGTGGTGGTGCTATCGTATACATATTCTATCATCATGCAGCCAGATTTAGATCGTGGCCCGAGCTTCTTGTCAATACGCTGGCGCTCTGGTATTAATCAACTAACATTGCTTTGACATGGACGAAGATGATCAAGTAGAGCTTTATAATTCATTCGCTTTTGTGTGAGATCATTGGCTGGTTTGATATATTCCGGCATTCCCTAGCTGTTAAGCATTTTGTACGGAGTCTCATTTGCAGCCTTATAGCCGTCTTGATCTTCTCTCTTAGTTAGGCCCTTATTTGCCATTTGCTGGGGTAGATATACGGCAGTGTTTACTGTCTCCCCCCAATGCGGAGCTTGGGAGTGGAGAATCGTGGCTCTAGCCTTCTCTGTGATCATTCTGACCATTCCCTCTGCTATGACGTTTAAACGGTGAACATATGGAGGGCAGAATTCTATAGTGGTACCACGTGCGGCCAGAAGAATCGGGAAGAGCTTGTTATCCAATTCTCCTCGGCCGTTGGCGCATCGGAATCATTTTATTTTGTAGCCTTTGTTGTGTGCATCGACTTTGGCTTGGAAATGCAGATATGCGGCAATACAAGTCTTTTGTTTCTTATGCAGAAATACATAGGCGGATGTGCAGCGTGTGTAGTCATCGTTGAAGAGAATGTAGTGTAGGTGGCCAACGTTCGTCGGAGTTCCAAAAGGGTCGTATGTGTTGGAGTGTACTACCTCGTATGGCTTGGTTGCTCACCGAACCTTGGAGTGTATAAATTTTTGTTTGTGTTTTGCATGGGTGCAAACGTCATATATTTGAGAGTTTAAGATATCAGAGCCGTCAATACGGCTTGTCATTGCAGCAGGGTGCAGATGGGCCAATCGACAACGCCACAGGTGGGCGGTAATCAAGGATTTGTCTGGTTCAGTGGTTGTAATAGGAAATGCAGTTGTAGTTGTGATCGGTCCGCGACCACTTTCGGAGGTGAGAGCTGGAGCGTCGACTTCAGATTGGAGAGTGTAGAGGTCTCCTGCTTGTTTGGCAATCTGTGTAATTGCGTCCATAGATATAGAGCAGACACCACATTGGAAAGTAGTGTTGTAATTGTAGCGGTCGAGCTGTCAATTGAGAGTAAAAACAGACAAAAGGTAGGGGTATCGAGGGCTTTTCAATGTAAAGCAGTCGATTTCTGTGATATGTCACCGAGGCTATGGTGAGTAGCAATTATCGTTGTTTTGTCTCCCAGTTTAATGGAGATTGGAGATGCCGGCCTTGTATAGGAAATGAAGGAATTTCGATCGTAACACAGGTTATGAGACGCACTTTAATCCATGATCCAGAATGTAAAAGTGACTGTTGATAGAGCATTTGCAATGGAAAGAGGGACATATGCTGTGTGGCCGATGGTGGCTAGTACGGTGTTGTTGGATAGTCAGAAACGGTCTTCTCCAGGGGAGATCGCGTGCTGAGCCAGTAGTGCCTTTGCTTCCACAATTTTGTCGTTACTGCTGGTGTTTCGTTTCATCACCGCATTTTGGACATGGCGCCCTTTTTGTCAGATATTGCAGTCTGCTCTAACCTGGCCTGGCTTTCCGCAGTAGAAGCACGACCTGTCATCTTTCTTCTGGAAGCCGCTGCTGCTGCTGTATGTCCCGCGCCACTTCACCATTCCACAATTCTCGGTACTATGGTTATTCATTTTGCTGTGCCTGCAAGCGTATTCATTATCATCTTTATCCTTAGTTTCTCTTCCTCAATTTCCGTGACCTCCTCCTCCATTTCCATGGCCACGACTATGGCCATGGCCACGGTACCGGCCTCGCTGGTGTGAAGGGCCGATCTGGTGGTGGCGTCACAGATTTCATTGGTGATGGCTGTAGTTGCATTGTCTTCTTTGAGAGTGCACATGACTTCTTCGACTGTTGGAATAGAAGTTTGAAGCTGTAATATTTTTACAGTCATGGCATACTGTCATGGCAAAGTGGTATAAATGTCTGTATAAAGTTCATCATCGGAGATGGCTTCGGTCGATCCGGCTAGCTGATGGCGGAAATCTCGAAGCTTATTGAAGTAATTTTGGAGTGGTTAAGCCTTTTGAGGTCGAGACATAAGGAATTTGCGGAGAAGTACAATTCGACCGATGAGTGTTGTTGTATTATCCAGGGCTCTGGAAGAGTGTGCCATATCATTTGTGGACTTCGCACGCCTTTGAGGTAGACTCAAACATGTAGAGAGCAGGAGAGTAGTATGGAGGTGGTAGCCGGGCCTCACAGGCCTTCCAATTGGTATTGTTGATAACGAGTGTCTGGGGTTCGGTTCTTCTCCAGTGACAATGTTGTATGCTCCAATGGCTTCGAGAACGAATGTCATGGTCTCTACCCACGAATGATAGTTCAGGTGAGTTAGAAGGGGATGTTATCCCATTGGATCTTGTTGTAGTTCAGGTAGTTGGAGTTTGAATAAACATCGTGAGATTTTTCATGGTGGTGTTGAGTTCGAATTAGGTTGTTCATTTTGATGTTTTATTGTTGTTGGTGGGGTGATGGGGTTTCAGTGGTACAGATAATGTTAGATCACGTGATTATAGTGTAAAAAGTAACCAAAAGAGGTATAGAGTATTTCAGGCAGGGATAATAGATTTTTAGATGATTGCAACCGCTGGGCTCATAACCGGTTACTTTGTATGTACAAATAGATGCTTGATTATAGTGTTAAAATCTATGCTAAATCTACGACATATATAGAGCCTGCCATACAGTCTAAAACTCTCATGATTATGCACCATTGCATATCCTTGTATCTTCATACATGTCTCAGGTTCTCTTCCAAGTCATGATCATACAAGATCTCATACACGATGTATATATGCAACATCGCCACCGGAGACATCACCGATTGACGTCAAATGATCCCGGGCTAAACTCTGAGTGACGTCAGACAACTACTGTCAACACATTTTTGAAGACAGTATTAACCCGAAGATTGACTGTAAATGCTAGTCCATGACGATGTGGGAAACCAAATGAATTTCTTTATGTTTTGGTATAACGGATGGTTCAATACCGTTAGTTTAGAATGGTAACTGTAGACCAAAATAGGTGGTAGTCCGTCCGATTAGGAAAACCGATGGCCTTACAGGTGAAGCGTCAACAGTATTCCGAACAGGTCAGTCCGGTCAGATATGGCCATGATCTGTTCCGGCCTGTGCCCAGCGTTGGGAAAAGTGTCCGCGCTACCGTAATCGGGATTTGTTATCGCTGTTACCGCTGTGTTATGGGACGTTTTGGCTGTTACCTCTACACCACAGGTACGTTATCGCAGCTTATCGCAGCGTATCGTGGCTTATGGGGCGCTACCGTACGTTCGCGTATGGTTTTTCGATTTTCAAGATGATATCAGAACATTCGTCGAGATTATCATTGTGAAAAACTAGTTGACGCTCGAGCGTACGGTTTTTGAGGGTAGCAGATGCTTTCGACCGCACTTTCACACCGACTTGCAGAACTGGTATGGACATTGGTACTTGAAATTGCAGTTTCTATTGACATCTATCTACAGTATATACACGGTCGGAGGAATATAAAGGCAGACGGGGCGATGCTTGATGTGACGGCTCTCCAGCGCTATTTACAAGTTGCAACTCTGACACTCTCTCACAACTGACATGATCACAACTGTGACATGATCACAACTGTGACATGATCACAACTCTGACATGATCACTCTCGAAACTCTGACATTCTCACTCTCACAACTCGGACATGCTCGCTCTGAAATCGGCTTGGGGAGAGATGGACGAGATGACTGTTAAGTGGACTTGGAGAGATGGGCGCGGAAAGAGATGGACGAGACGGCTCACAAGTGGACTTGGAGAGAGAGAGATAGACGAAATGGCTCCCAAGTGGGCTTGGAGAGACGGGGTTGATGAGAGACGGGGTTGACGAAAGACGGCTCTTAAGAGGACTTGGGGTGAGATCGCTCGGAAGTCAGATGAAGAGAGCGAAGGCCAGACAGAACGTGAGTTAATTGGTGCGCGACCTGGCTCGGGAGTTGTTAACCCACGATTGGGAAGCTGAATGGAGGACTTGAAAGAAAGGAGAGGCTGCACCTACGGTGGAGTCGGTCGCTGAAGTCGGCTGCAGAGAGCGAAGAGGAGATCGCTCAGAAGCCGAATGCAGGGAACGGGGGACGGACAGAACGCGAGTTAATCGGTGCGCCCATGATCGCGAAGCCGAGTGGAGGACTTGACTTGGAAAGATGGAGAGAAGTTGCACTTACGGTGGAGTCGGTCGCTGAAGTCGGCTGCAGAGAGCGAAGAGGCCTGACAGAACGTGAGTGCGAGGCCTGGCTTGGGAGATGATAACCCACAATCGGACGAAGGCCACACGGTGTAAGAGAGTGATCGATTGAGCGAGGATGGATGACAGCTGGCTCTACATGTTATCTGACTGTTGACTAGCAATGCTTAGGGGGGGAACTTAACTGTAGATGGGACGAGGTTGAGAGAGGAGATGAAGATGGAGATGGAGATGGACGAGCAAGAAGGGAGAGAAGCTCTGAGAGCATGGATTCGTATAGGTCTCAATTCGGTAAGTTGCATTCGTATTCCTGTCTGACAGTCGCTGGGCTAAGCCACATATGGCTGGGATGGCCGAACTCGCACCACTAACTAATTTGGGTTCGGCGTGCCATTTTGGGTTAGAAGGTATGAGATTAGACGAGATGACGGGCACAACATACCTAATCGAGGCCTAGTTTTTCGCGTACGAGCTCTTATTCATCTTCTCCCCCAGTGATCTTTTCCCCCATTCATCTTCTCACCCCTTCTCCATCTAGTTATCGCTTACAAGTCCATGCTCCAGTTCTTAGCTTCTCCCTCATTCCTTTGAATATATCTCCATCTCCTCTCTCAAACTCGTCCCATCTACAGTTAAGTTCCCCCCCTGAATATCGCCATTCAACAGCCAGATATCATTTAGAGCCAGTTCTCATCCATTGTCGCTCGATCGATCACTCTCTTACACCGTGCGGCCCTCGGCGACCAACTCCCTTTCTTTCCAAGTCCAGTTCTCCACTCGGCTTCCGATCATGGGTTAACATCTTCCTGAACCAGGCCTCGCACCAATCACGCTTGTGTTGTGGCTGACCCTCGTTCTCTGCAGCCGACGTGTGCGACCGACTCCACCGTAAGTGAAGCCTCTCCTCTCTTTCCAAGTGAAGTTCTCCAATCGTGGGTTAACATTTCCAGAGTCAGGCCTCGCACCAATTACACTCTCATTCTGTCAGTCCCTCGCTCTCTGCAGCCGACTTCAGCGACCGACTCCACCGTAGGTGCAGCCTCTCTCCAACACTCAGCTTCCCAATCGTGGGTTAACATCTCCCGGGCCAGGTCGCGCACCGATTAACTCCCGTTCTGTCCGTCCCTCGCTCCCTGCATTCGGCTTCTGAGTGATCTCCTCTTCGTTCTCTGCAGCCGACTTCAGCGACCAACTCCACCGACCGACTCCACCGTAGGTGCAGCCTCTCTCGTCATTTTCCAAGTGAAGTCCTCCACTCGGTTTCCCGATCATGGGCTAACATCTCCCGTGCCAAGCTTCGCACCAATTACACATGGGTTCTGTCAGGTCCTCGGTCTCTGCAGCCAAATTCAGCGACTGACTCCACCGTAGGTGCAGCCTCTCCTTTCTTTCAAGTCCTCCATTCTGCTTCGCGATCATGGGTTAACATCTCCCGAGCCAGGTCGCGCACCAATTAACTCGCGTTCTGTCCGGCCCTCGCTCAGCGCATCTGGCTTCCGAGCGATCTCTCCCCAAGTCCTCTTAAGAGCCGTCTTTCGTCAACCCCGTCTCCCATCAACCCCGTCTTTCATCAACCCCGTCTCACATCAACCCCGTCTCTCATCAACCCCATCTCCCCAAGCCCGCTTGTGAGCCATCTCGTCCATCATTCCCTCCTCCACCTCTCTCCAAGTCTGCTTCAGTGCCAATTCGACCATCCCTCCAAGCCCGCTTGAGAGCCATCTTGTTCATCTCTCTCCGCACCCACTCGAGAGCCATCTCGTTCATCTCTTCCCATGTCCGTTTAAAAGTCATCTCACTCATCTATCCCCAAGCCCAATTGAGAGCGAGCATGTCAGTTGTGAGAGCGATCATGTCAGAGTTGTGAGAGCGATCATGTCAGAGTTGTGAGAGCGATCATGTCAGAGTTTCGAGAGTGATCATGTCGGAGTTTGTTAGAGCGAGAATGTCACAGTTTCGAGAGTGATCATATCAGACTTGTGACAGTGTGTCAGAGTTGCAACTTGTAAATAATAGCTCATAGTTTAGTAATGAATGAGTAGTATATGCCATGATTAAATATGAAGCGACCGTGAGATTATAGTGATTACAGTCCTGGACTCTGACATGCGACCTTAGGGTCTGACATGATCATAACTATCATACCCATGGACTCTGACAAGCAACCGTGAGGTCTGACAGTATCACAGCCATCATACACGAGACCTTGGTACCTGAGGCATAACAAAACCAGACTATTTGGCTAGTGCACCTAGAGATGCATCGTGAATCAGCCATAAGGATGAAATATTACCACAAGTTACGGTATGTTACGGGGTGCTACCGGAGTATTATCCGAGTTATCCATAATGGGCTTGGGCCTATTTGCATTATCCGGCATTATGGCGGTTACCGGAGATTACGGTAAGTCATATGGCATACGGTGTTGCAGAGCCAAATAAGGCTAGTGGGTTGTGGAAGCAGAGCCCTGACCCAACTCTTAGCGTAGTCTAGTTCGGGAGACCTTCTCTCCCAACAAACATCATCATCATCATCACAATCAATAAAATACTATAATCATCTTTTCTTTCTTTCATCTCATCATTCATTCTTGTCCAGATAGTCACGGATTGCGTTCCTGCTCTTCTTAGGCTTCTCTTTTGGGCCTCTTATCAACGGTAAGTTACGGGGGTAACGAGTTACCATTTTGCAGACGTGCTTCTGCTCTAGTAGCAGAGCCATTTCGCCGGACCATTGCTTGTAGTTCGTACCATTGAACTTCGTGATCGTGATCGTGGTCGATGCCATGATGGGCGGTAGCGGTAATGGCGGCAGCAATTGCAATTCTCTCTCTCTCAAGCACGTCAGTTATGCTCGTACTCAATGTACACAGGCTGACATCCAGCAGCCGCCGTCAAAAAAATACGGCGGAATGAGGGTAGAATGTTTAGCTAGCTACTTAGGAGTCGACTCGCGTCTCCTGATTTCCGTTGGTGTAACGTCGCGTGTCGTAATTTCCAAAAATACGATGCGCAGAGGCTCATAACCTGTTGAACCAACCTACATGATGCTGGTCTAGGTGCGTACGAAGGAGAGTGGAGACGTTTGGAGAAGGTGACACTCGCACTGAATGGATTAACTCTGTGTCTACGTGCGAAGCGAAAAGTCTTCGCGCCAAGCACTGAACTAAAATACCAAAGGCATGACACGTCATGCAAGATGTGATACTCGTACTTAATAATCGCCTCAACAAGTTTCAGATTGTATGTGAAGCCGTATATACACCATAGATCTCTGCATAGATTGAATAGAGAATCAAGCAACTATTCAACACACTGGTCAATTTGTAATGTATGTTCACGATCGGTTTTCCGCGGAGGCTCAGGGTTTTCAACCGAGGTTCAGGGTTTTCATGGTGTTCCTTGAGCATATAAAACTTAGATTTCTCCAGTGGTTACATAGCCAATTAGTGTCGGGCGTGAATGGTGACTGTTCAGTAACGTGTGACCGTTTCTCTTGACTTCTGAAGGTGTAGCTGTAACTTTATTCATGACTGGTGTTCATATAAGCTTCGGTTGAAATTTACATGACAATTAAACAGCAGTCATAAATTTAATTTATCAGGATCTTCCTCTCAGTAGCATGGTGTTTCCAGGCTTTTTTTCTCATCCTCTTTACCATTATGGAAGCAATTCACCCTTCGCCTACATCTACCCTAGTGCCAGAGGCCGCCTGCACCCAGCCCCTGGCCATCAGTGCTCATGCATCAGTTGATGTTAACCAATCTGGTTATCCCCTGTAGAGGACCATGCAGGTTGTACTTGATTATGCTTCAATGGAAGCATACAGAGATTCGCTGTCAGGTCACTATGGTAAGTTGGAGTTTCGTACTTGCAAAGAATTGACACAGTAGCTAACAAAGCTGCCGGAATCCTTGATTGCTCTAGTCCCTCAAAACGGTGTTCTCACACCTGTCACACAGAGAATAAGCCCTCTGTAGCGAAGCCAGAATTTCCGAAGTTTTTTCTAAAGCTGGAGACCTTATCACCAAGAAGCGCAACCAATTCTCACCAACTAATTAATGCTAATATGATTATGTGCCTTCGCTATTGGCTAGGCCTGCCAGAGGCCACAAAAGAAGAGAAGGCCGAATATCAAGCATGGATGGAGGAGGTTCATAGTAAAGCTGAGGGTGAGTTCGAAGTACTACACTTCAGTGTTGTCAATGGTTCGAACCAGTCCCGGTTCAGACAGTGAACCGGTTCACCTGGTGCAGTTCAGAGAGGGGAACGGTCCGAACCTGAACTGCAGGTTGGGGTGCCTAATGGGACCGGTTCGAACTGGTTCGAACTGGTTCATAGAATAATTCACAAGGTCACTTGTACTACTAGTTATATATCGATTCTCTGAAGCCAAGTCCTATAAACATGATGTTATTCTAACATTGCATTCACATGACCAAATCCCATTAATTGACCAGCATTTAATCCATCGAACTGTTCCATCGAACAATCAACCACTAAGATCTTTCCCCATGACTTTTAGCATTCAATAGCTTCTAGTCCATCTACCTGCAACCAATTTCGGTGATCTGACAAGACTAGCTACTAGCTTGAATGAGTCTCTCTTCTCGAGCAGACTTGGCAGCGAGATCTCGGTAGATCAAGCACTGATTTTGCCTGTAATGCCATGCATCCACGATGGATGGGTCAGCAGGTGTGGATTCATAGCGGTCAAATTCATTTTCTGAATCAACTAGGGATAGCCATTGGTGGAGACAAAGGAATGATAACTTACTCATTGCATTTATTTGTTTTCTTGCCCGCCATGTATCAATTGGATTATTGAGAGGTGTATCAGGTCCACCAATGCGTGTTGCTGGGCCTCATTCTAGTCCTTGAGTAACCTTATTACTAATACCCACGAACCGGTTCGAACCAGTTCCGAACCAGTCTTTCTTCCATTGTGAACCGGTTCAAACGGTGCAGTTCACCCGCCCGAACCGGAACCGAACCGCACCGCGAACCGCCGGTCCGAACTGGTTCATCATCGAACCGTTGACATCACTGAGTGTGGCCTTGTATATATTGTCCTGACTCCACCACCCCTGCATCTCTGATTTCTCAACATGCCCGCTGGGGAGCTGTGGTTAATCGAGTGAAGTGGAGATGAAGAGGGCTGATGTTGATCATCAAAGCTGGCTGGTCATCATCAAGCGAAGCTGACTGCAGTTAATCAAGCGAAGTGGACTTGGAGTGTGATGATGATCAAGTGAAGCACGCTGAGAGCAAGCTATGAGCCGGCTATAGGGTTAATAAAGTGAAGCAGACTTAGGGTGGGTGGGGATGATTGAATCAAGCTGGCGGTTGATGATCATGTGAAGCTGGCTGGGCGATGATTGAGCGAAGGTAGCTGGTGATTATCGAACGAAGCGATGTAGAAGCTGGAGGTTGTTGATCTTACGAAGATGGCTAGTTGTGGCCGAGCGAAGCTGGCTGGTCGTGATTGAGCGAAGCTGGCTGGTGATTGATCGAAGCTAGGTAGGAGAGGGCGGCTGTTGATTGAGCGAAGCCGATTGGTGGTGATTGAGCCGAGCTAGGTAGGAGCTGGCGGCTGTTGATTGAACAAAGATAGCTAGTGGTGATCGTGCGAAGCGGGGTAGGAGCTGGCGGCTGTTGATTGAGCAAAGATAGCTAGTGGTGATCGAGTAGAGTTGGGTAGGCGCTGGCGGCTGCTGATTGAGCGAAGCTGGCTGGTGGTGATTGAGCGAATCTGGGTAGGAGATGGTGGCTGTTGATTGAGCAAAGCTGGCTGGTGGTGATTGAGCAAAGCTAGGTAGGAGCTGGTGGCTGTTGATTGAGCAAAGATTACTGGTGGTGGTTGAGCGAAGCTGGGTAGCAGCTGGCGGCTGTTGATTCAGCGAAGCTGGCTGGTGGTGATTGAACGAAGCTGCCTGGTGGTGATTGACCGAAGCTGGGTAGGAGATGGTGGCTGTTGATTGAGCGAAGCTGGCTGATGGTGATCGAGCAAAGCTAGGTAGGAGCTGGCGGCTGTTGATTGAACCAAAATAGCCAGTGGTGATCGAGCGAAGCTGGGTAAGAGCTGGCGGCTGTTGATTGAGTAAAGATAGTAAGTGGTGCTTGCGCTATGCTGGTAGGAGTTGGCGGCTGTTGATTGAGCAAAGATAGCAAGTGGTGATCGAGTGAAGCTGGGTAGGAGCCGGCGGCTGGTGATTGAGCGAAGCTGGCTGGTGGTTGAACGAAACTGACTGGTGGTGATTGAGCGAAGCTGGGTAGGAGTTGGCGGCTGTTGATTGAGCGAAGCTGGTTGGTGGTGATTGAGCGCAGCGAGGTAGGACCTGGCGGCTGTTGATTGAGCAAAGATAGCAAGTGGTGATCGAGCGAAGCTGGGTAGGACCTGGCGGCTGTTGATTGAGCGAAGCTGGCTGGTGGTGATTGATCGAAGCTGGCTGGTGGTGATTGAGAGAAGTTGGGTAGGAGTTGGCGGCTTTTGATCAAGTGATGCTGGTTGGTGGTGAGCGAGTGAAGCTGGGTAGGAGCTGGCCGTTGTTGATCGAGAGAAGATGGTGGTGATTGAGAGAAGATGGCGGTTGTTGAATGAATAAAGATGGTGGTGATCGTGCGAAGCTAGGCAAGAGAAGGTGATTGTTGATCGAGCGAAGTTGGCTGGTGGTGAGCGAGGTAAGCTGCGTAGGAGCTGGCGGTTGTTGATCGAGTGAAGATGTAGGATGTAGGTATTGGGTTATGGTTATGTTACGAGTCACGTGTGCGGCTCAACACTGTATATACATAGAGCGTGACCTCCTGAGAATAGCCATCACGTTTCTAGTCAACTACATCTTGGTAGCAACACGTCAACACACCCTTGAGCCTTCGATTCTGGTGCTTTGGCAGCGACAATTCGAACACAATCAAGCAGATCGAAAGGACCTACCAACACTTCACACAAAGACAAAAATCCGCACGCGTCATACCGGGACCGCTGACGCGTCGAAGCGAGATCACAAGATACTATTCACGGTAGGACAAGCAAAACCACGTCGGAAAACACGTGCAGTCGAGTCAGTTTCGCCGGTCCAACCATCAGGAGAGAGCTGTTTGGCATTTGGGTGCTCCATCAGGAAAGTCAAGAGGAATCACTTTGTAAAACCATGAACGGCTACCTCTGTCACCCTGAATTCTCTTGAGACCAAAAACCTCGCCCTTAATTGTTTGTAGGTCGATGGGAATGGGTTCTATGGAACTCAGGCAGCCATAGTGTACCAAAGATGCCAACCCTAGAGGAGGCTAATTCTGAACTATTGGGGAAATCTGTGTATGTAGAGTTTTGGGAGTTTCTTCATGTTCGTGGTGGCCGGTTTTCGGGAGGCCTCAAAGGTGCAGCTATAGGGCACGCTAGGATTTTAAGTTAGATACTAAGTCATCGTTGCGCCAACAAAATATTGATTTCCTTTCACCCTAACCGGAACCGATTACAACCGCTGCATCAACAGCCACCACGTTGACAGATGCCCAGTGAGTGTATCTTTAGGCACAGCTCATTGCTAAAGCTAATACCGGCGTTTGCATAGACTTCCACATATACCATCAAACAGTATCATCGGCGGCCTATTTGTCGATCAAGAAGAATTGAGATATTTGTACAGTAGTTCATGGGACCCACTAGGGCGACAGAGAAGAGTCAAGCAAGACTCCCGAAATTCGATTCGCCGAGGTAGATTCAGATCTGATCAAGGGTTTGTCAACTTTGCCTACACCCACGAGTTCCAGCTGCCATATCTTGCAACTATGATACATGTGGATTAAAGCGTACATCGGCGCTTGAGACATGTGTAAGTAAACACAAAGGTTTGATTTTCTCAATCGCAAACTTGGTTTCTGGGGTATTCGTTCCCAAGACATCGGCTCCGAGGACGTATCTTTAACTAACAGTTCCGTGTGGGGTACGCCTATCGAGTAACTATGGACGTGGCCCGCCCACACTTATTTATCCCTTGAGAGGAGACTGTCTTGGATACCTTCAGGGACTGCAGGCTGCGTAAGCTACGGAAAAAAATTATCTGCGAAGAACCTGGATCTGGACTCACGAGGTCGCGAAGTATTTCCCCTGCTTCTCAAATTCCGCTGATACTAGCCATATATAGGAGGAGAACTGACGCGCTTGCAACCTGGGGACTATATCACTGCATACCCCAAAGAAGCTAAAGAGTTTTGTATCAGCACCTACAAACTTCCAGAGTCGGTGTGGCTTCGCATGGAGGCGATCTTGTTGGAATAGTTAGGTTTTTGATATGTGAATGTTGTTACCGAATGCTTGTAATCCCTGTCGCCGTACCCTCTCGCTTCATAAATCCTTCCAACACAGTGCGCACCGTGTTGACGGACAGTAACAGAGTCTATGGATCACAACCACCCACCGTGCACACCGTGATTTTAATAGGTATAGATGTTGAAGTCAAGATTAGAAACACTGTGCACACCGTATTCTGTATCGATATCGACGATCAATCCTTGTCTCCGTGTGCACCGTGTTGCTATTGCAGATCACGCTCCAAGCCCTTCGCGTATGGCAGAAGGTATAGTTGTTATGGCATTAGAGTTCGTGATATAGCACTCGGCTCCTATTCAAATAGAAGGGTAAATTGAGGGGATGGCATCCCGTAGGAAACGACCGTTGTATAGTATGGGTAAAGTAGCGGCAGATAAATCAAAAAAAAGGAACCAGGCGTTCCTGGTATCCCCAGACCGCATAATGTGCTCAATAGCTCTATTCTCCATGTAGCCTTCTGTAGTAAAGTCAAAAAACGAAAAAGAAGGTGTTGGATGTTGTCTCCACTAGGAACACTACCAACTACTCTACTAGGTACCTAGCCTGTACACACTCAACCGCCGCTTGCTTTTGCCACGACGGCCCTCGACCAATCATCTTTTGCCACATCTTTTTAGTTTGGCTTCACGATGCCCCGAAAGAACCGATCGAAGAAAGGAAAGGGGGTTCAGGCCTCCTCCTCCTCCTCCTCCTCCTCCTCCTACGTTTTCGAGTCACCCTCGGCCCCAGCCTGGCTGGAGGAAAAGGAAAAGAAAGATAGAGAAGAAGAAGAGGCAGGGATAGTAATTCATTTCTTTCATCTGTAGTTCTACTTCTAACCCATAGAGCAACAAGAGCAGGCCTACGGGAAGTTGTACCCCAGGCACTCGAGTCAGTAAAAGGATCGCTTATCTGCAAATTCTGGGAGCGTACACAGCGAATAATTCAGGTCTACAGGGAGGGTACAGTCTTTGGAGATGAGAAATACAAACAGCATGTGTACAAAAGTCACCGCCGTGTAGCTACTACTCAGGATCGCAATTGAGTCCCCAATCAAAAATCTCACTAGGCGGTATCTGTGCTGTATTAACTTTGAACATTGACCACTGCAGAAGCCGTGCTTGTGCACCGGACATCCATATTACGGGCCGCCGGAACCATAAAGTTTCGATCATAGCGACTACCAGGCTCATTCTTCTAATGTATATAGACACGGATTCTCTTCATGCCAGGTCATCACGAAGCATTCTGATTGGCGCAGAAGCACGTTTCCGTTTAGGCTATTTGAGGCTGACAAGAACGTCGCCTCTGATTGGTCTTCGCGTCGTACAGACCCTATCTGCTCGACGTCACACATCTAGCCAGCTAGCTAGAACCGCAACACCAACGTCACTATCGTATACTCTGTGGTGTCAAATACAATCACTGCGACTGTACGTCGCCTATGATTCTTCTTTGCAATGTAAAGCCCCTACCTGCTCGCCGTCACTCATCTATCTAGCAAGAGCCGCAACTCCATCGTCACTATCGTATACTCTAAGGTGTCAATTACGATCGGTGCGACCATATTCGTGCCATCGATCGTGTGATCTCGATTTCCGGTCCGCTTTGAAATATTTTGAAGCAATGAGAATATCCGCACTTGCTCATCGCGGTTAGGTATTCCTGATGGCTTTCGAACCATACATCTTATTTGTCGCCGGTTTGATGTTCTTGGTTGATTTAGCTTCGGTCCAAATTTGTCAACTTGCAGTAGCAGAGCATAATCGTCGCCCACCTATAGTTTGTTTAAACCCTATTCCGGAACGTTTTGACATTGTGAGAATATCTGCACTTGCTTATCCCAGTTAGGTATTCCGGATAGCTTTCAAACCGTGCATCCTGTTTGTCACCGAATCGATGATGTTGAGTTTCGTAATGTCGTCGGTGGCTTAACATCGTTCGTCTGGTACTTCATTTGTGGCATTTTGGGGGCATTTGAACATCAGCATACCATGTGCCCATCCTGCTTCACTGCTTTTATCATTGTGTGTACTCTGCGCCTCCTCCTCCGTTATATATACTTTCTCCTGTGCTGCACAACCTTTATGTCAACGATTCAACATTGGTGGTCACCTCTGTTGCCTTTCTGTTTCCTTACGATTTTTGAGTTATAAAGCATGGCGTTGCTCTGCCGTGTGTTTCCTTTTCGAATGACATTTGCTCTATGTTACTACATTTCGTTTTCGCTTGCATATTCAATTTATAAAACATTCTATGCTATGCATTTCGTTGAAGCTTTCATCCACTGTTTTGCGGTTTTTCCTTTCTGCACTCGACGCCTAGTTTCATTCATCTGATCCCCGCCTGCCTCATCCTCTTGCATCATAACCATCTTCTTCCTGTTTCCGTTGTGTTTCATCCTCGCCCGACCATCGGTTTTCAGTTTCCGTACTCATCACTATAACCACTTGTAATGTCCATGTCCAGAACCCAGCCAGCCCATCGAGATTATGTCCAGCCAGCCAAGAGCCAATCCGTCCAGATTATATCCAGACAGCCGAGAGTTAATCCGTCTATATCATATCAAGCCAGCCCATCCAGATCATATTCAACCAGCCCGTCCCGATCAGGCCCAGCCAGCGGTCAGCCAGCCTGTCCAGAGCGTGTCCAGCCTCCCGAGAGCCAGCCCGACCCGATTGTCTCGAGCCAGCCCAGAGCCAGCCCATCCAGATCCACAGCAATCAGGCGCGAGCAAGTCAGTCCAGATCGTGTCCTGCCAGCTGTTGAGAGCAAATCAGAGGAAAGAACGAATGTGCTGAATTGTCTAAAGTACATAGAAGAGAAAGACAAAGCTTATATATGAGAATGGGCGTCATGCCCGGAAGGTGCCATATCCGGGGCCCGCCCGGAACCATATCATACCCGGAGCCGAGCATCCGGAGCCTCAGGTCCGGGTGGATGGCCGGCACTCTCGGCTCGATGCCCGAGAAGGCTCCGGCCACATCTCCGAATGACGTCGACATTCTCCGGGCTAAACCCAGAGCAGTGACATCAGTCAAGTAGCGTCAACACCAGCCGTCAGTTGATCGATCGCCTGCTCTGATTGGGATTGTGTCGAGTGATATCAGGTGGTCACTTTAAAGTTGAGGCTCTGCGGGTGTGCTTGGCGCGATTGGGTGTAGCGCGGTTTCGAAGCTCTGGTCGTACCTTCGTTCTAGCTTTCGTTCGATAGACAATCAACATCCCTTCAGATCACCGAAAAGCCTCTGTTTTTCTCTCTAAAGAATGACGTCCGACAAAGGAGTGAGTCTCTGAATCCACATCGGTGTCGCCTGTTGCTAACGAGTGCCCGATGGCCTGCACTTATAGCCTGGATCAACAACCACCATCTCCAACCCAGATTCACTCGATCACCACCTTGGTTATTCGATCAACAACCGCCAGCTCCTATCCAGCTTACCTCGCTCCCCACCAGCCAGCTTCGCTCGATCAAAAACCACCATCTCCTGCCCAGCTTCGCTCGATCACCACGATCTTTATTCTATCAACAACCGCCATCTTCTCTCAATCACCACCATCTTCTCTAAATCAACAACCGTCAGCTCCTACCCTCCTTCACTCGCTCACCACCTGCCAGCATTGCTTGATCAAAAGCTGACACCTCCTACCAAGCTTTGCTTAATCACCACCGTCTTCACTCGCCAGCTCCTACCTACCTTCAATGAACAACCACCAACTCCTATCCAGCTTCGCTCGATCAACATCCACCATCTCCTGCCCAGCTTCGCTCGATCACCATCTTTATTCATTCAACAACCGCCATCTTCTCTCAATCTCCGCCATCTTCTCTCAATCAACAATCGCCAGCTTCTACCCAACTTCACTCGCTCACCACCAGCCAGCATCGCTTGATCAAAAGCCGCCATTTCCTAACAAACTTCGCTCAATCACCACCATCTTCACTTGGTAGCTCCTTCCTACCTTTGGTTGGTCACCACCAGCCCCCTGTGCTCGATCAACATCCACCAACTCCTACCCAACTTCGCTCAATCACCACCAGCCAGTTTCGTTCGATCAGCACCAGCCAGCTTCAGTTAATCAACAGCCGCCAGCTGTTACCTGGCTTCGCTCAATCACCACCAGTATTCTTTGCTCAATCAACAGTTGCCAGCCCCTACCCAGCTGCGCTCAATCACCACCAGCCATCTTCATTCAATCAACAGCTGATACCTCCTACACTGCTTTGCTCCATTATAACCGCCAGTTTCTACCCAGCTTCGTTTGGTCCCAACCAGCCAGCTTCGTTTGATCAACAACCACCAGCTTCTACATAGCTTCATTTGATTATCACCAGCTACCTTCTGTCAATCATCCCCCAGCCAGCTGTTGAGAGAAAATCAGAGAGGAAGAACGAATGTACTGAATTTTCTAAAGTACAAAGATAGCGAAAGAGAAAGCTCTATATAAGAGAATGGGCATCATTTCTGGAATGTGCCTTACTCGGAGCCCGCCCAGATTCAAGTCATATCTGGGGCCGAGCATATGGAGCCGATGACTCATCATTTTATACTACTACAGTTAACCACTTTTGTGAATGGAAATTTTGTGTTTTTAGTCCTGATTGGAGTTCATACGGTCAAACTACCTTTCCTTTAAAGTAACATAGTACTTCTAAACACTTTTATTTGTGCTTGGATGACAATGGAGGCGGCTTCGCCGCCTCCGTTGCTACTTATTAGTGTAACACACCGGTGTCTTTATGCAATATCACCACGAAGCATTATCATTGGTGGGGAACACATTTCCGTATAGGATATTTGAGGCTGACAAGTACGTCGCCTCTGATTCACCCATGTCAGCATGAAATGTCACCACGAAGCATTCTCATCTGTGGGGAAACACGTTTCCGTTTAGGCTATTCGAGGCTGACAAGTACGTTACCTCTGATTGGTCTTCGCGATGTAAAGCCCCTATCTGCCTGACGTCACTCATCTACTTAGCTAGCAAGAGCCGCAACTCCATCGTCACTATCATATACTCTGTGGTGTCAAATACGATCACTGCGACTGTACGTCACCTCTGATTCACCTATCTGCTCGACACCACTCATCTAGGCAGCAAGAGCTGAAAATACATCGTCACAATTGTATACTCTGTGGTGTCAAATACGATCGCTGCGACCATAGGTCGCCTCTGATTGGTATTGGGGACGTAAAGCCCTTCACTGCTCGACATCACTGGTCTATCTAGCAAAAGCTGCAACTCCATGGTCACTATCGTATACTCTAAGGTGTCAATTACGAGCGCTGCAACTGTAGTCATGCCATTGTTCGTATTTCCGGTCAGGCATCCCAATAGTCCGTCCCGTCCGGGACTATAAATTTTGGGGCAACGAATTTTGGACCGTTTGGGACCAGGGCAAAATCTATCCGGACGGGACGGACTACAGGGCCCTGCAGTCTTGCAGCAAGGGTACAAAAAGTCATAAAACTTCAGTTTGAGAAGCGGAAATCACATCATCATAGACTAGATGTTCTAGTCTATTCACGGAGGCGGTTCCTCCGCGGAGTACCTAGTCAGTTCACGGAGGCCCACCTTCCGTGAACTGACTAGGTCGTTCACGGAGTCCGTACCCCACCTCCGTGAACTGACTAGTTCGTTCGCGGAGTCAGTCAAAAATTATAAATACTCTGCTCTGCACGTATGTATGTGCATGCACTGGCATGTATGTACACTCAGCTGGCTCTGTCCACCTGGATTCAATCAGCGCAACTGCGTACGTTCAGTGCAGCGCAACTGAGTACATTTAGCGCAGCGCACTGAGTACGTTCAGTGTAGCTGGATACCATATCTAAAATGATACAAATGATCTTCATATGAACTAGTTCTGTATATAAGTCATTGATTCTGCCTTCGAACCATTCAACAAACCATTCAACATATCGAAATTCCTTATTAGCATCACATCTTTCAACATTCACAACCGATCAATTACCACTATATCCGCTTCATCAACATCCCATGAGGCCACACCTTTATCAACATCCCAAGAGCCCTTCAGCAGTTATGCTCAAGAGGCCTTTTTGCAGTATATTAATTCCTCTAGGCACAAGAATTAATTCCGCTTAGATGGATTCAAGCAGCTCCAAATCAACGTTAGTATATCTTGTATGAATTCTGTGAAAATGAATCAGGCTAATGCCCGGTACGATTTAGCTCTACGTGGAGACTCCGAAGCACTCTGCTGAAACACTTGAGCAACAACGTGCTATATATACAGTTAGTCAGGATTATCCAGTTATTAGAGGTCAACTGTACCATCTGTTGAGGCGATTATTATGTACGGGTATCACTTCTTGCATGACGTGTCATGCCTTTGGTATTTTGTGCATGCTTGGCACGATGATATTAGGCTTCGTACTCGAAGCCTCGCACACAATCAAGTAATCTATTCTACAAGTGTCACCTTCCTCAAACGTTTTCTCTCTCCTTCATAAACGCCTAGACGAGCTTTATTTGGGTCGGTTCAACAGGTAATGAGCCTCTGCTCATCGTAATTACGACACGCGAAGTTGCACCTACGCAAGTCAAGAATCGAGAGAATCGATTCCTGAGTAGCTAAGCATTCTACCCTCATCCCGCCGAATTTTTGGACGGCGGCTGCTGGACGTCAGCCTGTGTACATTGAGTACGAGCATAACTGACACGCTTGAGAGGAGAGAGAGAATTGCAATTGCTGCCGCCGTTACCGCTAACTACCGCCCATCATGACATCGACCGCGATCACGATCACGAAGTTCAATGGTACGAACTACAAGCAATGGTCCGGCGAAATGGCTCTGCTACTAGAGCAGAAGCAGGTCTACGGGATTGTTACGGGTGATGATGAGAAGCCGGAGGACGCAGCGGAAGGCGCGACTGCAGCAGAGAAGTTGGCACAGAAAACGGCAATGAAAGAATGGATGAAACAGCATGGTACAGCTCGATCGACGATACTACTCGGAATGGAATCAGGATTGCAAGCGTCATATATGCATATCGACGATGCTCGAACACTATGTGAGAAGTTGGCTGCCGCATACAAGTCGAAGTTAAAGCTCAACGTGTTTCAGATTCGGGAAGAGCTTTTACAGATTAAACTCGAAGACTGGCGACGTCGAAACCTACGCTTCACGAATCGATCGGAAAGTCAAGGATTACAACATTTGTTCGGAGCCATCATCATCAACAGACGCGAATGCAAAGACCACCGGCACGATGACCGACTAAGAGCACGTTTTCTACCTACTTTGTGGAATCCCGAGGAATGACGATTGGAAGTTCTTTCTCCAATTGATGATGGACAAGAATGCAACTGCAACCCTGACACCGGATGAGATTGTCACCAAATTGGTCGAAAAGGAGTCTACGATTAAGCGTGAGAAAGGTCTCGGCAGCGATGCTCTATTGTTTGCAAAGAAGGGCAAAGGCAAGGGCAAGAAAAAAGGCAAATCCAACAAGGACAAGGGCAACCAGGGCGACAAGAAAAAATACAAACCGACGTGTCACCATTGTCAGAAGGAAGGCCCTGTGATTCACCACTGCCCAAGCAAAGAACGCGGTGACCCTCCAGCACCGAAGCCCGACACAGCAGCCCAGACTACAACTGATACGACGACTTCCACGACGACAGTTGACAACTTTTGGATGGCCGCTAGCCCCAGTACTTCAGCCTACAATTGGTTCATCGACTGCGGGTGTACCATACACATATCAGGCCAGCGTTCCATGTTCACCAACTACGTCGCATACCCTCCAAAGACGAAACAAGTCAAAGGCTACAACGGTGTCATCTCCTATGCAGCTGGGTATGGCGAAGTTAGATTGACAACTCGACTGCCTGATGGAAAGACGGAGTCCATCGTCCTACAGCATGTGATCCATTTGCCGGGATCGTACAACCACATCTCCCAATCGCAAATCACCGACAAAAATGTGAGAATCGAAGTGATCAATCATTACGGCCTGAATCTCTACAATTGCCACGGCAAATTGATCGCCACGGCACCTCAAGTCAACAGATTATTCGTTCTCGATAGAGTTATCCATTCGGAAGCAACCACGTTTACTGATACGGATGTTAACAGTTGTCTTTTGGCGCTTAAGACGACTGGGCATGCCTTTCGGCCGGATGCAGCGAAGAAAATTTTATGGCATCGGTGCTTGGCACATGTCGGCCTCCAAGCTTTGCAATTGGTTCCGAAAGTCACTAATGCACCAGAGCTGACTGGGAAGTGCGACTGCGAGAGCTGCATTAAGTGCAAAATGTCGAGGAAGCCTTTCACCCCTTCGACATCCCGTGCGGATACACCACTTCAGCTAGTTCATTCGGATATTTGCGGGCCCATCGAAACAGCGATCGGAGGGGGACGATATATGCTGCTCTTTATCGATGACGCGACACGCTATACAACTGCATATTTTTCGAAGCACAAATCGGAAGCCTTGGAGAAGTTCCAAGAATGGTTGGCACTCATGGAACGCCAATCAGAAGAGAAAGTGCAACGGTTTCACACCGACGGAGGAGGCGAATATACTTCGAAGAAGTTCGCCAGTTACCTCAAACAGGAAGGGATTCTGAAGGAGATGACTACTCCATATACACCTCAGTCAAATGGAGTGGTTGAGAGAGCGAATCGGACCATTTTCGAACAAGTTCGATGCATGCTAGACGATGCTGGATTATCAAAGAAACTTGATTATCGCGCGACACCGGGTATCTTCGTTGGCTACTCCATATCGAATCAGCAGTATCTTGTGTACGATCCACTTGCGAATGCCCTACATCGTTCCAGAGATGTCATTTTCAGCGAAGACCGGCGATACACAGCACCGAAAGCTGCAGACGAAGCGATCCTAAATCAGCATTTCTACCGACACGAATTACCTTCGGAGGAGCCACAGCAAAAGAAGGAAATCGATATGCGCCCGCCACTTGCATCGAATCCACCCATTAATCGACCAGATAGAGAAGCCAGTTCCGAACGTCACGATTCCCATCAGACATCGAGAAATATAATTGAGGACAACGGTTACGACGATAAGAATCCATCCCCGCCGGTTGACAGATCAAAGAGGTCGACTTTAACTCGGGAGGTTGAAGGGCTCGATCGCGACAGCACTCTTGAAGATTCTTGGGAACCACCTGCGGGCACTCGCCGAACTCGCAGTAGTTGCATCCGATTGCAAGAGTCCTCACAGCTCGCCCTCGACGATGAAGAATACGACGATTCTTTCATTCCCATATTCGCGGCGGCTTGCATCTCCGACCCTCCAGCCCCTGATGGCATCAAGGATCCGAAATCATATAAAGCGGCAATGGAGTCCCCACCCTCTGACGAATGGGATACGGCCATGCGGGAGGAATTGAGCGCAATCGACCAGCACCAGGTTTTTGGAGACCTTATGGAGCGTCCGGAAGGTCGAAAAGCGATTCCAAGCCACTGGGTCTACAAATTCAAGTGCGATGGTACCGGAAATGTTCAGCGATTCAAGGCTAGACTGGTCTGCGGTGGAAATCACCAAATTGAAGGCATCGATTACCAGGCAACTTATGCACCTACGGCGCACCTCAGACATGTACGACTTGCACTCGCCATTGCTGCCATGTACGACCTCGATATTCACCAGATGGACGTTTGCACAGCTTTCGTGGGCGTTGATCTCGAAGAGGATATATATATGCATCCACCGCGCGTCAAACACTGAACGATCAACTAAGAAACTGGTTCTGCGACTTCGGAAGTCTTTATACGGTTTAAAACAGTCATCTCACGTTTGGTACGGCACATTTAGAGATTATGTCATCTCAATCGGTTTCAAGGCATCGAGAGTCGATGGAGGTCTCTTCATACTTCGCGATAAGGACGAAGGCACGGTTATTGCAGCGATTGTTTTATATGTTGACGATCTGCTTATTATTGCCACCACTGATTTGATCGTTGACCTCAAGAAGCAGATGCAATCTAGATTCCAAATGCACAACCTTGGCACCGTTTCCTTCTACCTCGGCATGAATATCGAGCGCAATCGCGATCTCCACACAATCGACATCCACCAGCACACTTACATTAAGATGGTTTTGGAAAAGTTCGGCATGGATAAGGCGAAACCAGTCGCGACCCCAATCGCAACAAAAGTTCACAAGCGCTCACCCGACGAAGAACCCTGCGATCAGAATCTTTACCAATCGATGATCTGGAGTCTTATGTACGCGATGACTGCAACTCGGCCCGATATCGCATATGCAATCGGAGTTCTCAGCCGATACAGCCACGATCCCAGCAAGGAGCATATGGTAGCTGTGAAACAGGTATTTCGATATTTGAACGGCACCAAGCATTGGAAGCTCCAGATCGGAGGAGAAAGCAACAACATTGTCTGTTATGTCGATTCCGACTATGCTAGATACCCCGAAGATTAAAAATCGACATCCGGATTGGTCGTCACTTTCGGAGGAGCGGTCGACTGGAGATCTCGGAAGCAGAAATCGACTGCCCAATCCACCACCGATGCCGAGTATTATGCATTCGGAGTCGGCTGCATGCGTCTCACACAAATTATCCACCTCATGGACGAACTCGGGATCGATTGCAAGCCGAAGATTCTCACCGATTCCCAATCAATGCTGGCCAGTATTAAAGAACGAATTTATCCAGGTACGGCGGTCGCTCACATCGCCACGAAGTATGATTTGGCGGCAGATATGGTTCGGGATGGAGAAGTCGAGATGGAGTACATTCCCTCTGACGGAATGATTGCGGATATGTTCACAAAGGCGCTCTCAAAGCCCTCGTTTTTGAAGAAGTGCATGTCGATGTGAATGATTGGAATTGGATCTATTTCGGAAGAGATTTAGACGAATCGGTTTTGTTTTTTGGGTTGCTTTTATGTTTTACAACCTTTTTTTCATAATGTTTGATTGGTTCGTTTCCTTGTTGATTAGGCGGACGTGATAACCGTCCTGGAGGAGTGTTGAGGCGATTATTAAGTACGGGTATCACTTCTTGCATGACGTGTCATGCCTTTTGTATTTTGTGCATGCTTGGCACGATGATATTAGGCTTCGTACTCGAAGCCTCACACACAATCAAGTAATCTATTCTACAAGTGTCACCTTCCTCAAACGTTTCCTCTCTCCTTCATAAACGCCTAGACGAGCTTTATTTGGGTCGGTTCAACACCATCAGCAGGATGGGAAATACAAAGCTCCACGCTGCTGAGATCAACATGAGCCAAGTCCAATTCAAAAATGCCGTCGAGCGAATACGCAAGGAGATGCTTGCACGCGTACAGATCCCACATCCGCGGAGGATACTGCCGATGAGAGCAGTGATTTGACAGAAATAGATATTGAGGATGAGGAGGTTCTCGAGGAGGAAAAGGTCACTAGGGTGGAAAAGGAAGAGAAGGAGGGCAATGAGGAGGAGGGCTATGAGGAGGAGGGAAATGAGGAAGATAAGCTGGTTTCAAATGATGATATGGTCGCACAGTGTAATTATAGTTGCATCAGGATGTCCAAGATGCAGCCGATCGTAGGGATTACGATAATGTGTAGAGTATTTATAATTTTTCGTTGATTCCGCGAACGAACTAGCCAGGTCACGGAGGTGGGGTATGGACTCCGTGAATGACCTAGTCAGTTCACGGAAGGTGGGCCTCCGTGAACTGACTAGGTACTCCGCAGAAGAACCGCCTCCGTGAATGGACTAGAACACTAGACTTCCAGAGTGAGTAATCCATGCCATCATTCGCCTCTTCTCCCCCAATTGGGTACAAATATTTAGGCAAACTATGACAAGGTTCGAACGGACCGCCGGAAATACAGCTGGATATAAGCCCATTTCTAGTACCACAACCAGGATCGGTAGCCATCGGTCCCCTGTAGGTACCTGTAGGAGCCTTAGTCCAGTAGATCTCAGCCCCAGACGGACCAGGGCACTGAAATAATGCCCGGGACGGGACGGCGAAGTCGGGCCCCGAACGACTGTAGTCGCCCCGGACCGTTGGGATGCCTGTTTCCGGTCCGCTTTGAAACATTTTGATGTTATGGGAATATTTGCACTCGCTTATCGCGGTAAGGTATTGCTGACGGCTTTCGAACCGTACATCGTACATTTTTGGTTGCTTTAGCTTCAGCCTAAATTGGTCAACATGCAGTAGCGGAGCATAATCGTCACCTGCCTATAGTTGGTTCAATCACCACCAGCCAGCTTCGCTCAATCACAAGCCGCCAGCTCCTACCCAACTTCACTCGATCACCGCTTGCTATCTTTGCTCAATCAACAGCCGCCAGTTCCTACCCAGCTTCACTCGATCACCACTAGCTATCATTGTTCAATCAACAGCCACCAGCTCCTACCTAGCTTCACTTAATCACCACCAGCCAGCTTCGCTCAATCAACAGCCGCCCTCTCCTACCCCGCATCGCTCAATCACCACCACCCAGCTTCGTTCAATCAGCAGCCACCATCTCCTACCCAGTTTCGCTCAATCACCACCAGCCAGTTTCGTTCAATCACCACCACCCAGCTTCGCTCAATCAACAGCTGCCAGCTCCTACCTAGCTTCGCTCAATCACCACCAGCCAGCCTCGCTCGATCAACAGCCGCCCTCTTCTACCCAGCTTTGCTCAATCACCACCAGCAAGCTTCGCTCATAAACAGCCGCCAGCTTCGCATGATCACCACCATCCATTATTGCTCAATCAACAGCTGCCAGCTTCTACCCAGTTGCACTCAATCACCACCAGTTAGCTTCATTCAATCAACAGCTGACAGCTCCTACACAGCTTTGCTCCATGATAACCGCCAGTTCCGACCCAGCTGCGCTCGGTCACAACCAGCCATTTTTGTTTGATCAATAACCTCCAGCATCTACATAGCTTCGTTCGATTATCACCAGCTACCTTTGCTCAATCATCACCAAGCCAGCTTCACATTATCATCAACCGCCAACTTCATTCAATTATCTCCCATCCACTCCAAATCTGCTTTACTTTATTAACCCTACAGCCAGCTCACAGCCAGCTCCTAGTAAGCTCCCAGCAAGCTCCCAGCCAGCTTCGCTTGATCATCATCGCTTGATCATCATCGCACTCCAAGTCCACTTCGCTTGATTAACTCTTGTCAGCTCCCAGCCTGCTTCGCTTGATTATGGCCAGCCAGCATTGTTTGATCAATACCTGCCCTCTCCAACTCCACTTTCCTCGATTAGCCACAGCTCCCCAGCGGGCATGTTGAGAAAGCAGGGATGCAGGGGTGGTGGAGTCAGGACAATATAGATAGACAGATAAGCCCTTTCGGCACGAAGTAATTAGAATCAACCTCTTTCTGTCTTTGTCATTCTTTCTCCAGAACTTCATGTTCGGAAACCATCAAAGTTAGTGGATTCGTAATGACCTTCATTCGTTAGGTATCTTGATTTGCTTCTTGATCTACCTGCCCATGCTAGCATCCACACTGACCAATCAACTTGCTTGCGTCCTGGCAAATACTCAACGCCCATTTGCTGCCATTACACACTAGTTCGAATCCGACTGAAGGTGACTCCATTTGAGAGCCATGGCTCTCACGAGAGAAATTTAAGTCAAAGTCTAAGTTCTTGGCAAAGGGTACCCGGCTATCGGTTCGACCATTTAGGTTGCTTGCGTCCAGCTAATGAAAACAAAATTATTGGCCGCTGTTATACTAAGGGCGGCGAAGCCACCGCCATAGCTAGTAACATGTCAAACTTATGGTTTTAAACTTGTCTTTTGGTCTATATATGTGGAGAATGACTTCTCTTATATACTTGTACGTACGGTGCCATGAAATCATGCCGAGGCATGGACTTCATAATGCCCTATGCCTTCACTATGCCATAAGCTCCACCACCAGAAGTAGCCACATAGCCACACCATCATGACGATGACGTGGACCAATTATTATATAGTAATATGTTTGTTTGTAATCATATTGCATTCAGCCGTTTGCGGCTAAGGCATATTTTGTTGTTGTTGTTGTTTATTCATATTGTATTCACTCTAATTAGAGTATGACAAAGACCGACTATCCTCCGCCTCCGGGCTCATAACCGCCGGTTAGGTGGCGGAGCTCCCCACCCACTACCCAAAAACGAAAATTTTCACCTCCTCCCCTCTTCCACCATCTTCTGCTTCTACTCCCCTGTTTTACCCCACCGCACCATATTCTAGTCCTCCCCCAGAAATGTAACTGTTCGGATCCAGCACCACATTCGCCTGAGCGCAGGGTCTCATTGATGTTATCGCAGTGGAATACCCCAACCGTCCTACCGTGGGGCGTGAACAGCACCTTTGATGTGTCTACCGATTTTCGCTGTTTAAGTGGGTTGATGCGTCCATGGGAACAACTCGTACTGGTGCTCGTGTGCCTGAGAAGCAGGTCTGCCATCATAGCCTCTCTGAGTGTTGTGGGTCGGAGCGTGCTGTCCTCAGAAAAACTCTTCATTGAACTGCTGCGCTTTCACGCCCTAGTTGTGTTGTGTTGTCGATTGTGTCGGTTGTGTTGTCGATTGTGTCGGTTGTGTCGTGAAACCATGTCGCTAACTTGCGTAAAACATCGAAGGAGGCGAGTTGCCCTAGAAGAGGGACTACCGTTCGAGGTCCATACTGAGTGGTATTGGGTGGTTGTCACAGTCTGAGGTACACTCGAACACGAGGGGTGAACAAGCGGACACACACAGGTATTAAGGCATATTTTAATACATTTGCTCCCTGCTTATTCCGTAACGCAAAGAAACAAAAGAGCCCAATCAAACCCCAACAAAAGAAACTGCCAATTCAAACATCTGTCCGATTATAGGGATCGGCTGAGAACAATCTTCCCACATTTTTCGGATTGGGTAACCTTAAGCAATCTAACCCTTCCTCATCACACTAGAATAGCAGGCAATTGTGGGCTTACGAATCAGCGGGTGTTTGCAAGTGGACTTTTCATCGTCCATTACTCGAGTTTTTGGATAATCGTTCTGTTGCATAAATAGATCTAACTGATGATGGAGCTGACTGTAAGCCGGCTGATGGTAGGGCATAAGGCACACTGCTGTCCTGTACTATACTAGCTATGGGGGCGGCTTTGCCGCCCTCAGTTGAACGTGAAGTTCTGGGGAAAGGAAGACAAAGACAGAAAGAGGTTGATTCTAATTACTTCGTGCCAAAAGGGCTTATCTGTGTTGAGAGCAAATCAGAGAGGAAGAACGAATGTGCTGAATTGTCTAAAGTACAAAGAGAGAGAGAGAGAGAGAAAGCTCTATATAAGAGAATGGGCGACATGCCTGGAACGCGCCATACCCGGAGCCGGCCCGGAGTTAAGTCATACCCGGAGCCGAACATCCGGTGCCAGATGTCGTGCTCAAGTCCGGATGGATGGCCGGTGCTCTCGGCTCGATGCCCGAGAAGGCTCCAGCCACACCTCCGAATGACGTCGAGAGCCTCCGGGCTAAACCCAGAGCAGCGACGTTAGTCAACTTGCGCCAACAATCTGTCTATCTACAAGTACAGCCCTGTATATAACTTATTGTTCTGATTCCACCACCCCTGAATCTCTGCTCTCTGAACATGCCCGCTGGGGAGCTGTGGTTAATCGAGTGAAGTGGAGTTGGAGAGGGCAGGTGTTGATCAAACAAAGCTGGCTGGTCACAATCAAGCGAAGCAGGCTGGAAGCAGACTGGAGTTAATCAAGCGAAGTGGACTTGGAGTGTGATGATGATCAAGTGAAGCTGACTGGAAGCTGGCTGTGAGCTGGCTGTAGGGTTAATAAAGTTAAGCAGACTTAGAGTGATTGAATGAAGCTGGCGGTTGATAATCGTGTGAAGCTGACTGGGTGATGATTGAGCGAAGGGCTGATAATAATCGAACGAAGCTATATAGATGCTGGAGGTTGTTGATCAATCGAAGATGGCTGGTTGTGATCGAGCGAAGCTGGGTAGGAACTGGCAGTTATCATGGAGCAAAGATGTGTAGGAGCTGTCAGATGTTGATTGAATGAAGCTGGCTGGTGGTGATTGAATGCAACTGGGTAGAAACTGGCAGCTGTTGATCGAGCAATAATGGATGGTGATGATCTTGCGAAGCTGGCGGCTGTTGATTGAGCGAAGCTGGCTGGTGGTGATTGAGCGAAGCTAGGTAGGAGCTGGCGGCTGTTGATTGAACAAAGATAGCTAGTGGTGATCGAGAGAAGCTGGGTAGGAGCTGGCGGTTGTTGATTGAGCCAAGATAGCTGGCGGTGATCGAGTGAAGCTGGGTAGGAGCTGGCGGCTGGTGATTGAGCCAAGCTGGCTGGTGGTGATTGAGCAAAGCTAGATAGGAGCTGGCGGCTGTTGATTGAGCAAAGATAGCAAGTGGTGATCGAGCGAAGCTTGGTAGGAGATGGCTGGGTTTGATCAAGGGATGCTGGCTGGTGGTGAGTGAGTGAAACTGGTTAGGAGCTGGCGGTTGCTGATTGAGAGAAGATGGTGGTGAGTGAGAGAAGATGGTGGTGAGTGAGAGAAGATGGTGGTGAGTGAGAGAAGATGGCGGTTCTTGATCAAATAACGATTGTGGTGATTGAGCGAAGCTGGGCAGGAGATGGTGGTTTCTGATCGAGCGAAGCTGGCTAGTTAGTGGTGATCGAGTGAAGCTGGGCAGGAGATGGTGGTTTTGCTGGTGGTAATTGAGCAAAGCTAGGTAGGAGTTGGCGGCTGTTGATTGAGCAAAGAGAGCAAGTGGTGATCGAGTGAAGCTGGGTAGGAGCAGGCGGCTGTTGATTGAGCGAAGCTGGCTGGTGGTGATCGAGCAAATGTAGGTAGGAGTGGGCGTGTAAAGATGGTGGTGATTGAGGGAAGCATGGTAGGAGATGGCGGCTTTTGATCAAGTGATGCTGGCTGGTGGTGAGCAAGTAAAGCAGGGTAGGAGCTGGCGGTTGTTGATCGAGAAAAGATGGTGGTGATTGAGAGAAGATGGCAGATGTTGATCGAATAAAGATGGTGGTGATCGAGCGAATCTGGGCAGCAGATGGTGGTTTCTGATCGAGCGAAGCGGGCTGGTGGTGAGCGAGGGAAGCTAGGTAGAAGCTGGCAGTTGTTGATCGAGTGAAGATGGTGGTTATCGAGTGAAACTGGGTAGGAGATGCCGGTTGTTGATCGAACGAAGCTGGCTGGACACGATTTGGATGGACTGGCTGGACATGATCTTGACGGGCTGGCTGGAGGTGATCGGAACAGGCCGGCTGGAGGCTGGCTGCATGCGCTCTGGCTGGCCGCTGGCTGGAGATGATCTTGACAGGCTGGCTGGGCGCTGGAGATAAACATCAGACCAATGAACGAAGGCCTTGAGTACCGAAATCGAAATAAGGAATCGAAGGGAGAGTAATGCCACGCTTTATAACTCAGACATCGCGAACGGCAAGACGACAGAGGTGACGAACAATGTCGACACAGAGGTTATACAGTGCGGAAGGAAGATCGGAAAGGTCGCGAAATATTGCAATGAGCACGCAAAGTGGGATAATTCGACGATCGAACAGAACGTACGATGGTGACTCCGCAAGAGCGACGTCATCCTTGTCTTGGCTAGCTCCGCAGAGTGAACTGATTCGTCAATCGAACAGAACGTACGATGGTGACTCCGTAGGAGCGACGTCATCCATGTCTTGGCAAGCTTTTTTTGTTTTTTTGTTTGAATCATACTGTATTCGGCCGCTTGCGGCGATGACATATTCTAAGCCTTTTCCTAGATACTTCTCCAGTGTGACCGTGAGGTGTCCCTTCTTGTCTCTTTGAGCAAAGTCATATCATCCCTTTCTCCTTCTTCCCTTCTCTTTGAACTGAACGCATCTTTCCCCCTTCCTTTTTCATTCCACCCTCCTCATGCCCTGCCTGTCCATCCCTGCCTTAAGCCTGCACAACTCTTCCGACATCGGTGTCCGTTAAAAACTTCAACTTTGCCTTTTCTGCTTCTTCCGTATCGAACTCCTGCGCCATTGGCACTGTGCCTCTCTCCTTCATTTTACACTTCTTCTGCAACTTCTCCCACACAGTATCCGGCTGCCGCCTCTACTTCTTGCACCACTTGGACAAGTGGTCTACTGTCTATGTCGAGTGTCCACACTACCAGCACTCTTTGCTTTCTTTCATCTTAATGCATTCCTGATGAACTCCTGTTAGCGTGTGTCCCACTGTTAACTGGAGAAACCTTTCCGCGACGCTTTTCTTGGTTTCGCCCAACAGCTTGCTCACCCTCCTCTTTTCATTCATTCTGTACCCCCCCTTTTTGCCGTTGAACTTTGCCTTCCACCACTTTTCAGTTTCGCTCCACTTGGCTTCTGTGACCCTTCTCTGCACCTTTGCCATCGACCATCCTTGGTATCCTTTCACAAGCTCCAGGGTGCCCTCCACTCTGTCCACAACTGCTTTCGCTTGTTCATCGGCTTTTTTATTTCCTTCAACCCTGTTGTGAGATGGTACCCACCAGTACTCTATTTCTGCTCCCGTTCCCACCATTTTGTTGTTCTACTCAATCGCGTTTTTGGCCATCTGCTATCCAGGGTTTAGCTTGTCGTCTTGCACCTGTTGTATTGCAGTGACTGAGTCCGAAAAGATGACCACCTTTGAATCGCCTGTCATGGGTAGCATTTCTGCCGCAGTCCGTAGGCCCCATTCGATAGCGTATACTTCAGCGTCGAAAACATCTTTCTTCTTTCCCAAGTAGTGTCGCTCCGGGTCCCAAATCTCTTGCCCTTCCTTTCATACCATGGCACACCGGACACTTCCGTCTTCTAGCCATGATCTGTCCATCTCAAGAATTACGCCTTCGTCTGCTATTTGAGCGACCTTCAGCACTTCCTTCTTTTCCAGGACATACACTGTCACTTCCGCTCTGTGTGGGTTGATGGGTAAGAAGTTCGTTTCTCTCTTCCCTTCTACCCCTAAGTCTGTTCTCAGCCTGACTGCCAGCATTGACTCTCCCTCCACCAACACCCCTCCTCCTGCCTGGTCTGGCATTTCGGCTAATCTTGTGGCGAATCGTCTGCTCCGATTATTGAGTAGTAATATTGCCGGTCTCACTCCTGCTCCCTTATGAAATGGAACCATCGGTGTTGACTTGAACTTTCCATTAACCCTTCCTGCCGATTCATTGACCAGTTTTTGGAGTTCGTGTTCGCGACCTAACTGTCCGTCCCACCATAGTTCTGACCCATACAACGCCACGGACTGAACTGCAGCTATCTGCACCTTCTTTGAATTTTCTGGTCTGGGTCTGAGTCTTCCGGTTATTCCTGTAATTCTCCCCTGCACCTTCTTTGCTTTGGTCATAACGACTTGGTGGTGGTGTTGGAAATTCAATTTCCTGTCCATCATAACCTCTGGCCATCTCGTCGGTTTTGAATTGAACGATATCGAGTTGTTCTTGTCCACCTTGATCCTCATCCTGACCTTACTTCCTTGGTGGTTCCTTTTCTTCAACAAAAAGACTGCTTCTGTTTTCGCCATGTCAAACTGGACGGGGTTCATATCCGCCCACTAGGTAGCTCTCCTTGTACATCTTCGCATGTGGCTTGTGCACTGGACGATGTCCTCCCCTTCCACCACCCATGCGACATCGTTTACGAAGGATAATGTAGTGACTTCCAGCACTTCGTTTTCTGCTTGTTTGAAGTCTCTGGCGATATATATTGCGAACAGAATCAGTTAAGTCGGGGATCCCTGTGGTACCCCTGTTTCGACAGCCATCACTTCCCCCGTCCTTTGGTCAATCTTTATTGTTACTCTTCTGTCAGACATGAAGCTCTCCACCCACCTGCATAGGTCCGCTTCAAATCTCATGTCTTCCATCATCTGGATCAAGTTCCCTTTCGCGACACTCGGGAAGGCTCCCTTGACGTCCATCAGTATGGCTGAGGTGATGTTCCCCCGCCTCCACACTTCTTGCACTCTCTTCACCATCATTCCCACCGCATCAACCACTGATCTGCTTTTTCTGCATCCAATCAGGCCGTCGTGCAGCAGTCCTCTCCTTTCGTACTCATCTGAGATCCTCGTTGCCATCACTTTCTCGACCATGTTTGCTAAGCAATTTTCGAGTGAGATGACCCTATACGCCTTCGCTTGATGATAATCTGGCTTTCCCAGCTTGGGTATCACATCTCCTGTGACCGTCTTCCATTCCTTCGGATGATGTCCTAACCGTATTGTCGTTTTCACTAAGGCTACTATTCTGCTCGCGTTCCACTCCCACCACAGTCATAATTTCATGAAGTTAATTTTGTCCATTCTTGGCGCTTTCTTGACGCTCTGTGTATAGATAGCTTCCTTGACCTCTTCTTTAGTAATCTCCAGGTAGGTCTCTCCCCCCTCCTCCTTCGCCTTCTTTTTCATTCTTGGGAATAGTTTTGGGAACCCGACCTCTTTCATCGGCTCCGCTTTTTCGCTCCAGCAAGTCACCAACCCCCCTTCTCATTTCTCCAGAGCCTTAACCATCAGTTCTCCCTGCTTTCCAGTATACTTTAGCCCCCTCCACACCTTGTCTCCTTGTGGCTCTTGCACAAAGGTGTTCCAGCACTCTCGCTTGCTTTCCCTGATTGCATTTCGCAATTCCTTCCTTGCTGCCTTGAAGGATGCGTTGTTGGTTCTACCTTCTCTTCTTTCTCTCTTCATGAATCCCAAGATTTTCCTGTTCTCCACTATCCTGCCATTGCACCATTTCTTGAATCTTGCACATATTCTGAATTGCATTGCCTTCCGACTCACCAACCTGGTGACTTCGTTTTTTATCACCTATGCTTTGACCTCCTGCTCTGGGATCGTGCTTTCTTCTGGCAAAATCTTCCTGCTTCTGTTCCATTCGCCCCAGCTCTTCTTCATCTCCTTTAAGTCCTCCTCTTCAATTTCTTTGATGTTCCACACAATCACTTTGTGGTTCGTAACATCCTCCGATTTTCTCCACCACTCTATTTCGATCATCTTATAGTCCGACCCTATATCTTCTTCATCCTCTCACATTGTTCTCGCCGAAGCATTGGTCACCTCACCCCCTCTTAGTAGCATGACCTCAATTATCGACTCGATCAGCTCATTGTTCCGCCATGTAACTCTGATCGGCTGAGCATCGTTGATTATTTCTAGATCGTGTTTTAAAATGAGGTTTTCCAAGAAGCTAGAGCTCGTTCTTTGACTGCACCTGCTGTTCCACCATGGGCTGTGAGCGGTGAAATCCCCACAGACTACCACATTGCCCTTGGCGATCGTTTCATCCCATCTCACCTCTCTCGCTGGTTGGGCTGATGATCTGTCGTTATCTTCTTCGAGTGTTTGGTGATAGACATTGACGATTCTGACCTTGACTCCCTCTTGTTGGTGATGTCATAAGCGTGTATGTCCCCTCAGCCTCCACAGTCCCCTAATTCGTCGACCACAACTGTCCTGTCCACTCCCACTGCAGTCATGGTTCTCTTCCCTCTTATCAGTCTGAAAGCCAGATGGCTAATTTGGTACTCCTCCTCTTTCCCTTTGCCCTAATACGGCTCTTGCATTACCACCAAATCTGCCCCTCTTTCCACACCTGTTTCTAGGACCAGGAATGTACAATCCTTCCCCTTCCCGCAATTCGCTTGTATGACTTTTACCATTGCGTCTCGGGGATGGACTCTTCTTACCCCTGCTGCGTTGCCGGAAATTTGATCTCCTCTTTGCCTTGTTCTTTGTCAAGTTGGCTTTCTCCTGTCTTCTTCTGTGCTTCCACTGTGCCCGGAGCCCCATCCTTCTTGTCCTTCGGTACTTTTTGGCTTTGGAGAATGTTCTTTCCTCCTCTGACTCTCTCTGTCCAATTAGTCCTCTCCTCCTTAGCCTTCTGGATTGCCTGCTGTTTATCGGGGTACACATTGCTCTTCGCGATGTGGTTTCCTTTGCAGCTGGCGCATTTGTCGTTGTCATGTGTGCAATTCTGGCTCTTCCTGGCCTTGCATCCCACTACATCACACTCGTGATCTTCCATTTTGTGTTTTCCGGCGCACAGCGTGCACCGTGCCATCGCCAGTCTGCCGCACTTCGAAACATGGTGTCCCCACCCGCCGCAGCTTTCGTGAAAAGTATCTGGTCCAGCGGGAATGTATCTCTCCACTTTATCCCACACTCCCGCCGCCCTGAATCTTTTCTCTAAGCACTTCTGTGCTATTTTCTTCCCTTTGATCGAGAAGACCACTGACATTGGCTGCTTCTCCCCGCTCTTCCTTTTCTCCTTTACGTCCACAGGTGTCCCTAACCAATTGATAGCCATTGGCTTAACTACTCCTTCGTTTTCCACCAGAATTTCTGCCCTGAGTTTTCCCAGGCCGCCCGACTTCCGTGCTGCATATTGGTCGAAACCGATCCCATGTCTCTTCACTTTCTTCCAGGTCGCATTTTTCTCAATGTCAATGATCCCCTAATCGATGCGCGTGGCTGCTTTTACCACTACCTTTTTCCATGCCACCAACATGTCCAGTGATGCATTGGGACCGGCTATGGCCCTGATCGTTCCTCTAACGTTGGTTGTGATATCTGTCTTCCTAATGTAATACCGGGCACCTGCCGGATGGAAGCAATGATAATCACTGACACAATCTCTACGTCCTTCTTCTGTGAATGTGGGAGTGCATTGTTTCTCCTGAACGTCACTCTCCTGTTGTCCATCATATTTTGGTTATTGGGGATCAATTTCATGTTGTCCGCTTCGTACTTCTCCACCTCCTTGTTCTTCTGTCCTCTTTCGACAACTTTGAAATCCCCTTCCGTTATATTTTGTTCTTTGGCCCACATTGCTGCTATCTCAGCATATGTCGGTTTCTTTGGTTGTTGCTGTCGCTGTTGCTGTTGTTGTTGTGGCTTCGGCTGCTTGCTCTCCGGCTCCTTTCCCGCCATGGCCTGATTTCTCGGGCCATTGGGCGTATTGCTCTGTGCGTTGCCGTTCTTCTTCGGTGGACCGATCAATGTCGGTTTTTCACGACCTTTCAACACAATCGCTCATGGTGTGCTCATGACAATCGGTACTGCTGGTGTGATTGCCATGGTCTGTCCCACTGGGGGAATCATTGGTGCCTGCCTTGAGGCCTCCATCTGTAGTCTCTGAGTGTTCAGCTCCTCACTCATGACTTTCTCCGCCAGTATCTGGACCTCTTCCATTGTATCCGGATTTATTTCCAAGTCAATAACTGTGATTCCTTTCGCTTTCTGAATCTCCCTGTGAACGTGCCTCCTTTTTTCGTTTGTGATCTCCACAACCACCTTTGAGATGCCTGTTGTCAACACCACACTCTCCTCATTGCGGAACTCCCACTTCTCCTCTCTCACTTCCATCCACGCCATCACTCCTGCCCATTGTAGCTCTTTGTGTGCTGCGTGAGCTTCCAACAAGTTTGTGAATTGCCTGGTGGTTCGGTGCAGCTGCACCAGCTCCTGTGCCTGCTGTCAAACCGTTCTTTCCATGCGGCTCCTCCAGTCCCCCAGAGCCTTTGAAACCTCTGGGCTCTAGCTCCTCAGTCACTTTCCATTTTCATTGCGCTCCAGCAGCTCAGTTGCAGTCTCGCTCGTGAACGTAGGGGCGATGCGTGTGATCGACGTGTTGCCGGGAGTGCCATTCGCCACTACTACACTTGCAGCTCCCTTCACATTCGTGTTTCCTCTCTGAGCTGGTGCTCTGATCCCCTGATCTGCTGCCCCGGTGGGGCTCTCTCTCCCCGCGGTCGCCATCGTTCGTGGCATGGTCGTTGTGTGGTAGACGCGTGCTCGCTCCGTTTGCAAAATGCCCAGCCTCTTCCGATGCACCGGAGGCGCTGGGAGTGTCGTGCCAGGGTCAATTCGATCCTAGAAATCGATTTCCGGTGTGCTTTTGACGTTTACTCCTGTGGTTGACAACTCATTTTGTGATTTCCGTGTTTCCAAGACTTGTGTCTTGGCTAGCTGCGGCGAGTGAAATGATTCAACAATCGCATGATGCCATCCAGAGCATACGATGGTGTTGAGACTCCGACGTTCGAAGGTCAATCATCCATGTCTTGGGTAGCTTTGGCGAGTGAAATGATTCAACGATTGAACGACGCAACACAGAACATACGATGGTGTTGAGGCTCCGAAGGAGCGATGTTCGAAGGCCAATCATCTATGTTTTGGAATTCACATAAGCGGTCAGTTGGCCAATGGGATGGGGTAGCCTATTCGGAAAAAAAGAGACTCCGTAGGACTGACGTTTGAAGGCTATTCATAATGCTTGCATCCATGTCATGGAATTCAGGTAAGTGGCAAGATGGCCAATGTGATGCGGTAGCCTCTTCGGAAAAAGGTTTCCACCCATCAGAATGCTTCGGGCGGATATTTCATGATCTCAACCACCTCTATGTAAGTACAACCTTCGGTGGCAGCTTTGCTGCCCCCAGGATTCAAACCAATCCCATCTTGGGATTGGATTTGAAAGGGTTTCTAATCTGTTGAAAATCCATAATCTAGTTTTAGTACAATGTAGATAGGGTAGCTAGACATGATTTGAATGGGCTAGCACTCAGTTGGCAGAATATAACCTGAACAAATATGCTTCCAGCTTGCATGAAATGATTTGAAATGGTTCGCTCTTAGCTTGCTGGAACATATTTGGATAGGCTAGTTGAATGGGCTAGCTGGCTGCAGAATGGAGTGTTTTGGATCAGACTCCCTAATAGTCTATTTTATTTGGACGGTATTTTGCTCACAACTTGACCATAATTTCAGGAACAGAGAATTCTAAACTATTTAAGATCAAAGTATATTGTTTTCAAATGGCTGGAAACATATATAATCAGCTGGCTTCAAGTTGACTGCATACGATCTGGATTAATTAGTTCTTGGCTGGCTGGAGCTAATATCAACAGGCTTGCCCTTAGCTGGCTACACAAAATCTGGACAGAAGCTCCCAGTAGACTGACTATTATTTGAATAGGTACTTTGAACTTGCTATATACAATCTAATTAGGCTGGCTTTAAACTGGCTGTAAATAATCTGAATTAGTCAGTGCTCAGCTTGCTGAAGTTGGGATCCTCTCTGGACCGTTCCTGGTAGCTATTCCCTGCAGTTGAATTAGTGGAGAAAGCACACAATAATAGTTGAATCTTTGGAAAAAGTTAAAAACTTGCTTCAACTCAAGTGATATGAAGATTAACAGTAGATTGAACCAATCAATGCCTCATATTACATATTGCTAAGGGGTTTCAAATTCCAGTAACCAGAGCAGCCTATCCTGGTGTTCTTTAGTCACAGTCGTTATGTTCTGAATTGGCTGGCAAACGTTATCTGTAGTTCTTCATGAATATAGGGATCTGTTAATGTGTTTTATTTGTTTGTACTTTGGCTGGTAGGTATTAACTTATCATGCTTGGTTGCAGTGTGGCAGGTATTTCATTGCTAGTGCTCAATGACAGCCTGATGGTTATTGTTATTCTAATAATGCTGTAAATCAGCTTTCATCAATAATTTAAGCTGAATTTACTTCAAACAGTACTTAAAGTGTAACATATTCCACTTACTGCAACAATGGTGAATATTGCCTTGTTTTTATTGTATATTGGTATTATATAGTCCTCTCTCTACTAATTTAACTGGCAGGAACAGTTACTGGGGACTGTTTTGAAAGGCTCCAGCTGATAATGGTCATCTTGGGCTGTTCGAATACAATTGAATCCAATGAACGGAAAATGCAAGACTAGAATACTTCATAGTATTCAAATTACACCTTTTATAGTTGTGTCAGTTATTAAAATAATGTTGAAAACCAAATCTGGCAATTACCAAGCAAGAAAGAAGTCATATCCAAATTTTATACAGGCAGTCAATATTGTATACAGTCAGCTCAGACTATCTATCTGGATTATATTCAGCCAACAACGAGTTCCAGTCAAAATACTTTCAAGCCAGCTCAGAGCCGGCTGTGTGAAGCAAATCCAGCCAGCTGACAGCTAACCTATTCTATTTATGATCAGTTAATCAATTCATAACCCATCTGGATTACATCCAATCCACAGTCAGCCAGTGCTTGAAAATGGAATTCATGGAATTCTTCCAGAATGTATTCAGCCAGCGAATATATTGGCAATATCAGTTTATTTGTTACTACTAATACAGGAAAATATGATAGAGATGCAAGAAGCAGAGGTGATTGAAATTGGAAGAGTATATATATATATATGGACCGTACTCTCTGTGAAACTTTATCAAGATCTTTCTATTTGAAAAACCTATTTCTTGAATTTTTCTTCTAAAAGTAACCAACTTGAATAACCACTATGTTAGTAGATTCTTAAAATAATTGACCGTTTACCTAAACATGTATCCATTGGCTTGTCTTATACTCTTCTATTTCTCTTTGAACCAAAACCCTCTCTTTTATAGCAGTTTTGAATATCTAAGATTGGCAAGTTATGGAACTCTCTGCCTGCAGCCCATTTTCACCAGTCATCAAAAGTATATGCCCAGATGATATCCAACCAATAGTTAGCCAGCCTATTGAGATAGATTATCAGTTCTACCTGGAGACAGCAAAGCTGAGATTGGAACTTGTATCAAAGAACGCAGATTTGGAGTACATTAAACATTACTCACTGTCAAAATGGAATCAATATTTATTTCCAGTTTATTCATTTCTCTCAAGCTTTTCAATAAGGAAATCGCTTAAAAATACCAAAAATTGAAGTTTTTCCACAACTTCTCTATAAGTTCTAAAGATGTCATAAATCAGAGACCAAGAGATGAAACAGCATCGAATTCTGAACATTTCAAGTATACATTACATTTTGATTAGAGTTAAACTCAAATACTTAATTGGGAGTGGATATTTGAGAATATTTGATGGGGTATGCAAAGCCATTAAAAAAGCTTGAAGTTGTGGGTTGTCAACCAATAAAAATCCTTCTCAGAGGTACATACCAGAAGTCAACCAGTGTGAATGCTTCGAGCGGACAACTATATATACATGTTATAATAATATCTCAAGTCTTTCTCCTTTTCTCTCTTCTCTGCATTCTTTGCACTATACCTGAGTCTATACACATGGTTCCCACCTTGAATAGCGCAATATATTCACTTGCCTGTTGGGTTATTATGGTACATCACCAGAGCAATCTACTGTATATTCATTATAAGCATCAAATATAAACATAAGAGCACTGAATCATTAAAATTCGTCCATCGAGTGAGGGGTAGTTGCTAGGGCAGAGTGTGAATCTTCTAGTGATGTTATTGTGGTCATCATTTCCTCGTGTTGGAAGAACAGATCTATACCAGTATTATTTTTGTTGTGAGGGTGTTGTAAAGATGTCTTCAGGCAAGGTTGGCTATCACTAGTTCAGTGTGGGAGGCAGCGGCCCTGGAGCTCCGGCTCATTCTTCTGGAGGGTGCCACGAGAGGGTCCACAGAAAGTCTTCATAGACGCTGGCACTTTGCTACTGCTGGGTGAGAAATTGCCGTACAGAAGCTCCTGTTCTCTCTCGTGCATGCCATATCAGTTGGGTTGAAAGGACATGAACAGATTCAGAGAAGCTCGTGTATTCATAACGCTGGGTGGTTGTTGCCCACTACTGGGCAATTGCTCTGTACCACCGGATAATCATTCGTGATCACTTGGAATATCATCTTCAATCATACTGGGGGCGTTGTGAGCAAAGGCTGCCTTAGGAGTTGAATATCTTTCCTCCCTATTGTTGGATGGTGGGGTGCAACTGAGCTGCTTATCATTGGTACCGAAGGCATTGAATTGGGGAGTGATGAGATCAAATCAGAGAGACAGAATGAACATACTGAATTGTCTACCGCACAAAGAGAAGAGAAAAAAGCTGGCTTACATATGAAGGAACAAAACACCTAACCCAGAGACCCGAATGCTATCTCATGTAGAGCTGTAAAGCTAGGCTTCGTTGAGGTCACATCCGGAACTAGCCACTTGGTCGATACTCAACTGCACCACTGATGCCAGACCTCCTAATCCGAGTGTCTCCGCCAAACATAGGAACTCCTTCAGCCAAACTTCTGTCAAGAGGGAGAGGAAATATCAAAAATATCACCGAAGTCTAGGGTTTGGGAATGAGATCGACTCTGCTGCACTTAGTCTTTTTACCCGTAGCCTCCTGCTGCTCCGTCCAAAGTTGTTGAACCCTTGAGCTCCTTTCTGTTCAGCCTATCTTCACTTTCCGACCTGCGGCATTGCTTGTTAACTGCATTTTGTCCTGTTCTGCAGCTTCCAGCATCCAGCTATTCGAACGTATGGGCAGCAAGCATAGCTAATTGCTTCTTTACATCACCTGCCCATTCAGCATCTTCTACTGTAAGGCCTTTGAGATATCATGTTATTTTCTTCCACTGTCACTTTACCAAGTACTTGTCTATCTTTGATTGCAGTTCAGCATAATCTGCATTGGATAGAAATGCGTTGATATTTTCTTGATGGATCTTTGAAATTATTTACAGAGCAATGTTGGTGTATGGTGAGTAGCCATCGGTAAAGGTCAGTGGCTCTACTGTCATCTGTACCACCTCATGCTGTATTCTGCCATGCCCACAATAGTTTCTTCGAGGTCGGCCTATCTATGGCACCCAAATCATGCCGAGTACTCCTTCATATCACCAATAGACATCTTCAGAAATGGTCCTTGTTGAGCACTTCAGAGATCTTGGGTGTTTTCAGCTGCCCAGTCGATCAGTTATTTGCAGAAATTCTCAACATTCTGTGACAATTCAACAATACGCCAAATAATTTCTGTTGACAAGGGATTGGGCCTGTTGGCTTTCTTAGTGTTTGTTGCTGGTGGGCTCCGGCATGAGGCCGTTGGCTTGCCACTCCGATTAGCCACGCCTGCCCCCACCAGCCTTGCATGACCTCGTCGACCATGCCTACCCCCTTCGGCCTTGCATATATCCACGTTGGATAGGACGGCTCGGCTCTGATAATCGGCTTCAGCTTCGGCAGTCGGCCTGGAGTTTTCCTTCACTCTCTTTCATATATAATTCTACTGTTTTTCCTTCTCTTGTATCGGTATACAATTCATTCTCTTCTTCTCTCTCCCTTCATTCATAAAGTTTCAACACTTTCTGCCATTAGTTTGTTTGACTGTCACACCTGCTGTATCTCTACCCAGCTCTCCGGATCCACCTATTTCCATATGTGGTAGCTCAGTGCCTCTACTAAGTCACCGAAACCAGCACGGTTACTCAAGGCACATACCTTACTCAACTGCACCAGGATGCCTGGAGCCATTGAGAAGAAATGTACATCAGCCATCTTAAATGGTGCAATTCTCTCATCCAACATCAGAGCTGTCATATGCGAAGCCTCCCTCTGGTTGCTGCTGTTTTCGCCTTCATCATTGGAAGAAAGGGCAACAATTCCCTGCACCTCATCGCTTCCCTCAGACTGCCCTTTTTGTGAAAGTGAACTCAGCTTTGCCAAACACGGCTTTGGTAGGAACTGCTGGCTTGCCCTCCATCGGCTGCTCTAGGATGTTGGTTAGCTGGCTGAAAACATTAGTCTAAAACTTGATTCACATTAGCAAACAGATCATGATGGGCATGATAGCAATATATCACTCACCAAGGACACGCAAATAGGTTTTATTTTTTCAAGCACACTTCTGTAAAATGTGATATTATATAACAGGTATTGAATCAGTTTTCGTACAGTCACTGCCCAGGATCCATCATAGATATTCAGTAGCTTGCTCTTGAGTTGAGTCGAGTCTCGCATAATCTTCTGAACATGAGCCACCTTCTCTGGCCTTGTGCATATTCTGTCCTGGAGCTCCATGGCCAAACTATCCAGCTTACTCCTGATGTCTGCATTGGAGTCTTCAAGATTCCTGGTAGTCTGGTTGAACGGAAGCAATTCCATATCAGGCAGATTGATTGTATCTAGTACCGAACAGTGGGTATTATAATGCATTACCAGTATTCACATACCTTTTGTATCAAACATTTTCTCTTCACCGTCTAAGTCTTAAATGACACATATACAAGAACTTAAATACATGCGGCTCTGCACTTAAACTTAACCCAAACCACGTGGTGTCAAAATCAACAAACCGCTGCAACACTCCTCCCAGGCATAATCACGTCAATAAGTACTATACCATCACAAAAACAAATGAAACCAATGGAAAACCATCAAAAAATAAACATAAAATTTGTACCAAGCAAGAACTTCTCCAAAATCATAAATCAAGCCATACCAGTAGCACCTCTGAAACAAACATTTTCCCAAACCATAATGCCGCAACTGCGAAAAAGTCGACTGCACCTGCAGTTCCTGCAAAATGATTATCCGTTTACATCATACTGCTTCTACGATACGAACATTCTCTGAAAGTGCTTTCTGGTCAAGCGAGAATTCACTGGCTCCTTCTCTCCCATTCACTCCTCCTTCTCCGTTGAGCCCGAATGCACTCATTGTTCTCTGCTGATGGATAATCCACTCACTCACTCCCTCTCTGCCCAGCGAGAATCCACTCACTCCATCACTACTCAGGCTGAGTGAGAATCTACTCAATCTCTGTCGACATTGTTCGTATATCGATTCCTTAGATCTGTCCATATATTGATTGCTTAAACCATATCTGTCTATCGATTCCGCATCGATTGCTTGAACCTCGTTCGTCTATCAATTCCTTCAATTCTGTCTGTATCTCGATTCCATTAACCTTGTTTGCCTCTGCTGTTGTTCAGCAAAACCCAACACTGCGTCCCTCGTAGTCTACTCTGTCGTCTTGTCCGAATGGCATGCCCAGCACTTTCCACAAGGACTCTCCGTAAGGTTCTTATTGGGTGTCCATCCTAAAAAGTCATCCTCCCAAATGCAATCCTCAACGCATATCGCTTGTTCTCCAGCATCGCACACGCACTTTCTACATGGGGTTTGTGCTGTTCACCGCTCAGTCTCTCATTTCGCATACCCAGTTCCTGCAGGGAGTTCCTGCGGGTCACAGCATGGTCAGTCGTATTGCTCGCTCCCTCACATCGCAGATCGCTCGTTTTCTGGCATCACTCCCACTCTCATATTGCTCGATCTCATATCCATTGCTTTCCCTCATTGAGTACATCTGAAGTCGTCCCAATACCACTCTATCGCTCATCTGAATCATTGGGGTCGTGGTCCCACACATGTTCTGCATGTATCTGGGATACTGGTGCTTCACTCATATGTAGACTTGATCCGATTTCCGCTAGATGTCGCTAAATCGTTGTTGCACAAAATCTCATAACCTGATGTACCGAACCAACTTTCTTGACTGTCTAAGTGTAAAATAACACATACACAAGAACTTCAATGCAAGCGGCTCTGTGCTGAAACCTAGCCCGAACCACGTGAGAACAAACTCAACAAACCGCTCGAATAATTCAACTGTCATATACGATAGCTTCCCAGCATAGCTTCCTACGTTGCTGTGAATCGGACAACGCCATTTCACGAACCAGCTTTCTGAGAGAGTGCATGTGATGTTGGCCATCTTCCAGCTCTAGCATCCTATCCGGAAGCAAACCTTGAAGGTCCGATACTTCCATCTTCTCCAATTACTTCCCGTATTTTTGCAGCTCATTTTGACACACATTCTTCAACGCAGTCACGGTAATCCTTCAGTCACTGTTGAGATTCATGGGTGATGGGAGGAGAGATGAAGAGAATGGAGTGTCCACCGATACAAGAGAAGGAAAAAATGTAGACTTAAATACGAAAGATAGAGATGGAAAACTCGATGCCGACTGCCAATACCACAACCCAGTAGCAATGCCGATTATTTCTCCTCAGTGTAGAGGTACGCGAGGCTGATGGGGGCAGGCAAGGTCGATGGGGGCAGGTCAGGCTTGTGGGGGCAAGCGAGGCCATAGGGGGCAGCAAGCCACCGGCGTCATGCCCGAGTCCACCAGCATCAAACACTAAGAAATCCAATGGGCCAAATCCCTAGTCAACAGTGGCTATCCTCACGTTGCACACCCTGCCCTGTTTTTCCAATCATATGCATCAGGTTCTTTACTTGCATATCACACAAGTGGTTTCGCTGGGAGCTTACCCTAATGTCACAACAGAAGCTGGAAATATCCATGGCATACTCACCTCGGCTCCTAGCCATCTCTAGAGTTGAAAGCCGAACCTTTGCACAGCAGATATAGGCATACCTACACTCTGGGGAAATCGTCTCAGTCGGCTTCAGTATATTAATGTCAACATGATCCATGCAGGATTTTCTGTTCCGTTTCGCAATTCACAAAGCTCGAGTCCAAGATCCTCTACTGATCATTGCATTTGAATGTTTGTTGGGGGATGGTATTGTTGGGGAGCACAAGTTGTTGTGGTCATGGGGGTTTACCTCTGTTTGGTGCAGTTTGAGATGAGGGTTTGCCTGTTTTACCAATCTGAGGGGAAGGTTCTTGGTAGGTGATCGTCACTAGCATGACCCACGACAATTGAAGACAAATGACTTGCTTCATCTGTTTACCTGTTGCCAATCAAGTCACCCTTGGTTGCTAAATTTGCACAGACTGATCAATCCTGCAGATACATCCCGTGTCCAGACATTGCATAGTTTGCACAGTCAATTTGCATACCTTCTACTCTATTTCAAACCACCTAAACTTAGAGTATATTGAATTTGTATCCTGAATTGCCTATGTATCCTTTGACGCCTACCTCAGTTGGCATCCTGGTCAGGATTTTTATTCGTGTTTGTCACATAACATCACTTGTTAAAATACTGCCTTGTGCTGTTACTGTATTAACTAGAATCAGGGTGCTGATTCTAGGAGTTTCCAAAGAGTCGCTCAGTAGACTCATACACAATTAGTCACCTGCCATATATGGCTTCACAACTGATGCAGAAATCGATCTGACCGATGATAGAACTAACTGTAAGCCATATTCAACAAGGAACACTACTCATAGTTTTCGTTGTTGTTGTTTGTTCATACTGTATTCACTCCAGCTAGAGTATGACATGACCTTTAACATTGCCGCCTCTGGGCAAGCCAGGCAGATTGCAGAGCTCCCACCTACTACCCTTCATCTCCATCGACAAAAGAAATGTAAAGCAAATGACTGAACACCTCTATCAAAAATTCCATGACAAAAGAAAAGCAAACGATAGTCACCACCGATCTTCATGCTCAATGGCTCCTGCATGCTCCATGCCTCACGTAGGTGGGAACTTTCCAACATCTGGGGCTGCCAGAAAGTCCATCACTGCCTTTTCACATATCTCCATTGAAAACAGCTCAGATATCTGTACCTCACGACACCTGCCCACTTTCCAGGCTGTTTCCCTCCCCACCGTCTTCTGGAGCTCCTGCTGCTGGCGTTTCCAACGGCCGAAGTGACAAATGAGATGCTCCTGCGTCTGGGCCACTGTCACTTCGCACCACCAGAACTTATCGTCCTCCCAGTGTCCGAACTGTTTGAGGAAAGCTCAAGTAGGTGCATGTCCGCATTTCAGTCGGTAGAATCAAGTTGCCAATTACTTTGCACTTGCCCTTGGGATGAGTCTCTCACTGCCTGCCTTGCCCTTCAGTCTGTAGCCGAAGTGCTGACTGCATTTGCCAGCCTCCCACCGCGCCTTGGCTGCTGATTATCATTGGGCCATCCGCCTAGCTCAATTCGATGCCGAAGTGTATGGCCGCCCTATTGCTGTTCTTCTATTTGCATATCGGGCTAGGTTTGCCTGGCGTCTGCTTCTTCGTGCCAGGCAATGCCGGAGTGCCCAGCGACCCAATGAATCACTGTTGCGATGCCATAGGCGAGGAGGGCCTATTTTGTTCGATTGATCCGTCTGCCTAATCGCTGTCCAGGGCCCGGCTCCAGATGTGCCATCGGTCCAATATTGGCTTGTGAGTCGCTACAGATTGCCACTGTCATCACTCCATGCGTTGGCAGTGGTTCCCTCTTCTTGATCGTTTTGCCGAGCGCGAGACCGATCAGCCACAGATCGGAATTGAAGACCTCCATCCCTCCAGTGCCTAGATAACTGCGGCGGGCCCTCCATGTGTTTTGGTGTTTCCACACGGCCACGGCTCCCACATAGCTATTGACAGAGCGCGATCCCTCTATCCACCACATCCAGACCACCACTCCAACTTTGGCTTCTTTCACTGTTGCCCAGCGCTGTGCAGCTCTCTTGGCTGCGATGTTGTCATCCAGTATAATGGTCTTAACTACTGGTTCTTCGCCTGGGGCCGGCCAGCTCATACCTTCATTTGTCCGGCCATACTCATGCTCTATCCACACTACTCTGTATATAGGTGCACCGGAAGAGGGGTCTTGGTGCAGCTCCTTCAGTGTGCTGCTGCATGTATTTGCCAGTCTGGCTGTGAATCATTGGTGTGTGGAGTCTATAATTACTGGTGCGGGTGTGAGCCCTGCATTTCTCATCAGTGCCCCACGTGGGATCATGGGCTGCGAACCCAGAACAGATCTAGCTTGTCAGTTCAGGGGCAGTTGACGGTTGTCTTGCCTGCCTACTTCTTTGGGATCCAACCAGAGCTCACTTCCATATAATGCAACTGCTTGTACACATGCTATTTGGGCGGCTCTCACACTATCTGGAACAACACCTAATGTCTTGGTAAGAGTTAGGAGTCTGACATTGGGCGCCCTGGCTTTCTTCATGCATCGGTTGTGGTGCTCCTTGAGCGTCAGGTCGGCATCCATCCAGACTGCCAACCAGCGTGTTGCCTCATTGTTGAATCGTGTAAACCCGATTCCGACGTTCATCTTTGCTGTTATCTTCGGCCGGATGTGATTCTTGTGGTCTCATCTGCGCGTGAACTGTGCCGCTTCGGTATTTGCAGTGTCACACTGCAGCCCTCGTCTATTCACCCTTTCAATGCTTTTTGCTACTCATTTCTCAAGTGTCGTGATGACCTGATTGACGTCACTTCCAGTCACCACCCAACCCAGGTCATCCACTAATGAGAGATCTGCAGCTGAGACATACTCCTCGACCCACTTAATCAGTCCTGATGTGTAGATAGCAAACAGGATTGGTGACACAGGTGAGCTCTGTGGGATCCCTGCTTCCACTGGGTGTGTCACCATGGCATTACCCGCGATTATCATTTAGAGAAAGCTTTCCGTTCATCATATGAGGTCTCTATCCATGCGCTTGAGCGTCATTTTGTTAACTAACCTCCCTTTTACAATGATCGGGAAGGCAGCCTTGATATCCAAGTGATGCACACTGGTCATGGCGCCGTTTGTCCATGCTGTGTGTGCTGTGTCGACCATGATGGCCACTGCATCGATGGCCGACTGCCCCTGTCTGCTACCGAATTGTCCATCGCACCATAGCCCCCTCCGCTCCGCCACTTTTGACAGCTGCTCCGCAACTACCTTCTCAACAACATTTCCCATGCAGCTCAGCAGTGAGATTGTGTGGTACGCTTTTAGTTTTGTGTGATCGTCCTTGCTGGGCTTGCAAATGACGACTCCACTGGCTCGTGTCCAGACTGCTGGGTGTCGTCCTTTGCGAATCACTGCTTTCGCCAGGCTTAAAACCCTCTCTTTATCCCACTTCCAGATCAGGCAAATGGCTCTGAAGGACAATTTTTTCTGGGCCTGGCGTTTTCTTCACTGAATGGGAGTATAGGACCCGCTCGACTGCTTGCCCAGTGACTTTCATATGCGCACTTCCGGTCGGAGGTTGATCGTAGTAGTGGTCGTCATCATTTTGAGGGAAGGACTCTAGCCTCAGCATCTCCTTCTTGTTCATGGCGGTGTTCACTTGCTTGCTATCTCTGTCCGTCAGAGCCTCCGGAACACTACTCTTTTGTTTATAGTTCAAGTCTTTTTCCTTCTCTCTTCTCTCTTCTATCTTCTCTCTTCTCTCACCACACTCTATACCGTACTCTATTCATATAGTTCTACCCCTGATTATTATAACCGGTTGTCAGCCCGAAGGTTTCCTCTCTATTCTGCTGGACTGTATTGTTATACCGAAATCTTATGATATTGAACCCTAACCCTTTGCTCTCCTTGTTGTCCTCTGCCAGTACAATGTCATCATCCTCCACATCAAGTAGGTCATGAACAGGAACTCCAATAGTTGAACAACAAATTGGCAATGAGAGTTATGGGAATGTTCAAGTCAAGACTGATCGTTCTGCAAAATAACAAATCATGAGGAGTGGTTTTGGTGGAGGGAGAGTCCACACTGGCAAAGAGGTTGAGAAAAGACATATGGGTGAAAGAGAAGAGAGAAGTGAATACTAAACCTAGAAGCCTGCAAAAAGCAGAAGTGAAGTTCTACCTCCTGAAGAGGAAGACAGCACTGAAGGTAGCTCAGATGACTGACAAGGGACTAAGTCTTTGGATGGACAGGTCAAGATTGCAAAATGGACAAGTTGGATATATCTTGGTGTGGAAGATAGAAGAAGTATGTACAGGGGAGAGACATTAGTTGGGAAGAAGGAAAGAAGTTTTCAACACTGAAGTGTATGCCATTGATATCAGTTTCGACGAGTACTGTAATAGCGTCCAGGTCCAGTATGAATACTAACAGTAACCGTGAATTGTATTACAAGATTGAGTGTACTTTTCGTTTCATGGATTATCGTTCTAGGTCCAAGATAACAGCTGGGCATAAGAATATGATGTCAGGAGAATCAATGGACGTATGTCAGATGATGTTAAGCGTCGAAGCTAGAGGGCAAACAGGTTGTATTGCAATCTAATTGTATGTTGTTGTCTAGAAAAAGATATCTACAAAGGTGGGAATCCACCATTATTCAAACAAGAACCAGCTGTCAAACAGACAGTGAGAAACAGCTGGTGGGAACTTCGTTGACCCTGAAAAAAAGTCATTCCGTAGTTGCGCAAGTGGTATGGGTGCTATCATTCATAGTGCACAATTGAGTGATCGATTGTTACACCGGGAGCTTCGCCCCAGGTTTTCCCGGTCAAAGTAGTATCAGTACTCAATTTCAGGACTTGCTTCGAAGGTAGTTTAGGAGGTTAGCTCGGGATGTGGAAATCACTAAAAGGTTCTGAACGAAAAGAATAGGCTTTTTCCAATGGGTATATTGTTAAGGCTTGTTCACCTCGCTGAGAAGGTTGATGCCTTTCTACCCTCGAAGAACCCACAGTCTTTATACTTTCGTCTTCGCTTTCTAACAAATACTTCTATCTACGCTTTTGCTCTAGAGCTCCAGCACCATAACCACCTTCGAACCTTCTTCGAACCAATGCCCATTCCTTCGCAACTACCGCGGCCTCCATCTCTCGAATATCTATCGTCTTTATCGTCATTAGATTATAATCAGACCATCGGTATCCTTTATGACATCAAGCTCGCGGGCTCGTGCCTCCGGACCAGTGGTATCCTTTCGATCTGATGACCTCCAGACGAATAGGCCTCTTTCGATAGAGCGCAGCTTTGCTGTTCAGAGTCGGCACGTATTCTTTCGCCTCCGGCAGTCGTCGGCTTTTGGCTGGCGCCATACAGTTGATTGCCGGCTGTCCGTTTGTCGAGCGTCAGCTTCTTGGCCGATGCCATTCAGCTGTTTGTTGGCTGTCCGTATGTTATCGGCGTTTCGGAGCAAAAGCGACCGCAGCCATTAACTAGCCATCGATGCTTATTGATGGTGTGGGTGTTCGTTTGCTAGCCATCCGAAAAGATTGGCTCTGGCATCCGAGACGAGTGATAGCCAATGATATTTAATCAGGGAAATCGCGGGTGATCATACGGGACCCCGCTGCGAACTTGCTAGGTGTAACATCGATGGCGTAATCGATCGTATGATATGAGTCATTCATATGAGACAACATACCCTGTAGTTAATATAGAATACGAGGTTTTATACCCACATATTTATAAATATAACATAAAGTAAAGGAATACGAACGCTATCTTTATCATAAGCACTTGTATTAATATGGCTTTTTGTCCATTTTGCCCTTTTCCTAACATCAGAACACATGTAAAATAAAGTACTAACTTGACTCATCCAGGTCACGATTCCAATGTTTCCAACACCCCTTCTCATTTTGTACAGACAATTTTCTTACATAAATATTCCAATATTTCTAGTGACAGTCCCTTGGTACAAATGTCTGCAATGTTTTCCTTCAATTGAACATATCAAACTGTGATATGTCTGGGCGCAACTTGCTCCCAGTTAAAGTGGTAAGCGATATCATTGTGTTTTGATCTGCAATTGATTTTTGGATTAGGCGTAATGTGGATAGTGGAGTTTGAGTCACTCATGATTGTGTTCGAAATTTCTTGCTTCAATAATTGCTGAAGTCCTCGTGGGAGCCATATATGGTGTTTTGTAGTCATCACTACAGCCATATATTCCACTTCACGAGTTGATGTAGCGACTGACCATTGCAATCAACAACACCATGAGATCACAGAGTCTCCAAGTTGAAAAAATCATCTGGAAAAGCTTCCTCCAGAGTCAATATTATTGACATGTGATGTGTTGGCATATGCCATAAGCTTGAGAGGTGATTTCGAAAAATAAAAGAAGGCTAGTTCTTTGGTTCCTTGAAGACATCAATGTACTCTTTTGGCGGCCGCCATATGTGTATTGCCGGGATTTGTGTTGAATTGTGAGAGGTGGGTAATAGAATATGCAAGGTCAGAGCTGGTTCCAGTAACTAGATGCATGAGAGATCCAATAATTTGTGCATATGCAGTGGCTGTTGTGTCATCAGTTGTATCAATATTCTTTGTCATCCTATGGTTAGAATCGATAGGTGTCGATACAGATTTACAATTTTGCATGTTGAATATGTATCGTATTTCCTCGGTATGTGCTGTTTGAGAGAGAGAGATGCCTACATCATTGAATGTAATGTTGATTCCGAGGAGCCAGTGTAGTGTACCCATGTCGTTGACTTTGAACTGACTATTGAGTATTGGGATAGTGTTGTCTTTTAGTGTTCCGGATTCTCCATACATTGCAATAATGTCCACATATATGGCATTACATAGATCTCCTGATTTGTGAACGAGAACGCAGTCATCAAAAGCAGTGGAAGAAATACAGTAGGGAATTAGGTACTTAACTAAGCTATGGTGCCATTCACATGGTGATTGCTTCAGTCCATAGACAAATATTTTTAATTTTGCGACTTTTCCATCTATCCTGCCGCCTTCAGGTAGACGTATGTAGATTTCTTCCTGTAATATGCCATACAGGAAGGCTGCCTTAATGTCAAGTTGATGAGATTGCCAATATTTGCGGCCAGCAATGGCTAGTAGAAGCCTGAAGGAATGGTAACGAACATCAGGTGAGAAGATTTCATCGTAGTCATGACCGTGTAATTGACTGAATCATTTTGTTACTAGTCTAGCTTTGTATAGTTGTAGCTATCCTTTAGTATCGGTTGTGATTATTAATACCCAGTGTTAGTCCATAATATTTCGATTTGTTGGTCTAGGTAGCACATCCAATACATCATTTGCTTTAGTCAGTCGAGTTCCTCTTTTATGGTAACTTTCCATTCACACCAAAGTGGTAATGATTTGGCTTGTCAATATGTTTGAAGTTCTTTGATGAATATTAATGTAAGTAAACTTTCTTCTGAATTGGCGGTGGGTGTAAGAGAAACTGCATCAGACTCTGGCATTGTCCTATCGAATGTCTGAGCATTTTGGGTCTCTACTCTCCACTAGTCCCTTGGTGGTTGTACACGTCTTCCTAGTCGGATTGTGATTCCAACTGCTTGTGTTTCGGGTGCATGTCGGCTATGTTCTAGTCCACGTGGTTGCACAGCAACATTTTCACCATGAAGGTGGGGGTTGTATTGCTGATCATCAGAGGGACCATCACCTTGAAGTTGTTGATTGTATTCCACATCAGAAGAAGAGAAGGACGGTTTTACATTTTCTTCTGGAGTGGATTGACAGCAGTGGCTTTGTGGTTGAAGGGTGTGTATGGATGTATGATCTTCATCTAATTCATAGTCCCAGTAGTCCTGTCGTAGCAATGCTGATGTTTGTCCTGCATCACATTGTTCAATAACAATCCTTCCAATATCCTAGTTTCCATTATCAATGTACTGTTCGATGTCTATGGGGTTCCTTGCCATCAATGCTAGAATTATATCATCTGAAGGACACTTGTCATTATCGGTATGATAGTAGATTGAGGTTTGAGCAATATTTTTCACATTGTTGATTATGCATTCGATATGTGTCCAATCCCCTTCAGACATTGTAAATGCAGAGAAGATATCATTGGTGCCAAGGGTATGATTGGTTCAAGGTGGGTGGACTCTGAAATGGTGGTTGTAGTTTGTATATCAAGTGTGTAATGCCCGTTGATCTCGTGGTTGATGTGTCATTCCCACAAGTCTTTGCTTTTTAGAGATATAAATGTAACATTCACTGCCAAATGGCTTAAGGTTCGTGATCGATAGTTTATTACTGTTGAAAGCTTCATACTGCGTGTGATCTTTAACTACCATGTGAGGTTGTCAGTTCTTGAGGTATACTGAAGTCAAACCTGCTTGTGCCCAAATTCTTTTTTCATATACAGAAGCCCTTTTGAACATACCTTGAAGTGATTCCCAAATTGTGCAATTGAGTCTTTCAGCAATGCCATTTTATTCAGGAGAGTAAGGGGGAGTGAATTCATTAACTATCACCTTCTGTCTGTGGTATTCTTTCAGTTCATTTGAGTTGTATCCACCTCTATTGTCGGTTCGAAATCCTTTGGGTATTGAAGAGTATTGTACTTTGATCTCAGCAACAAATTGATTGAGAATCTGTGTGACGCTGGATTTGATTTTCATGAACTTAACCCAGGAATATCAAGTAGTATTGTCAATGAGGGTGATATGATTCAGGGATCCTCCGCAGGAAGGAACTGAAAAGGGTCCTGACAGGTCTGAGTGAATTAAGTCAATTTTCTTTGGATGTTTGTTGACTGTTGGAAGACATGGTGAACGTATAAGTTTTGCTTTGGCGGGGTGGTTACAGTGAAAATTTTCAGGCTTGGCGGAAACTTCTGTGTCATAAAGCTTAGGATTAATATTAGTATGTCCTAAAGCTTCATGCCAAAATACATAAGTAGTATAGACGGATGGTTTCACTTCAGGTATTTTGAACCATTGTCTGTGAAACTTTGATTCATAAATTATTTTATCTCATTTCATGACTATAATGAAATCTCCTTCGCCAATCTTTTTGTACTGATTGCATAATTTTCCCCAAGAAATGAGAGATTCACCTAATTGGAGAACATGCAAAACATTGCAAATTCGAAATGTAGACACCAATCCATTCTTAAGGAAACGGTCCAGCGCAATATCATACTTTACTTTGATCTCAATTTGTCATTTAAACTTTGTTTCGACCAGTCCAGAACATGTTTTGAAATTTTCGAGTCTTCTGGGACAGGAGTCATATTTGAGGTACAGGCCATGTCAACGTAGAAGGATTTGGTTTTTAATTGTGGTATTTCGGTTGTGACATTCACATCTTCTTTCTTTGTTCCCTTGGATTCCCTCTACTTTTTCTCTTTGTGTTTCTTAAGGTAATAACAATCATTCCAAGTGTGACCAGTAGATTTACTGGTATTATGTTTCGCATACCAGGTGCAATCCTTAACCTCAGTTTTCGTGTACGTCTTCTTGTCCTTCTTTTTGTTTTTGTTTTTGTAGCCTTTTTGAACAGTGTTGAGGGCAGTAACAGGGGATCCTTTGAGATTTGATGCTATATCCATAAGCCCTTGTTTTTATTCGGCAAAGGATAGATTATCCTTGGGGGTAAGGTTGTTGACATCATTTTGATGATGTTGTACGAGGAAGCCATTAAGGAAGTCTCTTTGGGCCTTATCTTCATCAAAAAAGGCAGCCAAGCTTTTGCGATAGGTATTGTTTGAGGCTTTTCACAGTTGTTTGTCGCTTTCATCATTCAGTTTCAAATTAGGTGATTCAGCAGACAATAGAGTCGGAGGTCCAGTATTCATTTGGGAGGGATGTGAGGGTCATGATTTGGTAGAAAAATGCATAAGCAGTGTCTCAGTAATATTGAGTGCATAGCCAGGTCCACATCCTGAGTGGTGAACCAAGTTCGGCAATCTTTTCGAAGACGTCTCTGGTAATCACCTGGATGAATATGGTCTCCGCTTTGAAACATAGGCGTTGAAAAAGTATTACCTCGCTTTTGTAGGTGTCGTCTGCAGGGGTAAGTCTGTCTATCACAATTATGAAACATTGCATTCCCTTTGGAATAATTACAATCGTCGAGGCCCAGATGTTATCATTGAATTGACCCTCTAGTGGTTTAATGTTGTGAAGCTTGATGCTTGCAGGCTTGTCAATTGCGTTGGCTTTCACTCTTGAAGAAAAGCTGAACTGCGGTTGCTTTCTGGAGGTGCCCGCAGCTTCACCAGGGGCAGGCATTCTAGGTGGAATTTGTGGTGGTATGTGTAGGTAGTTTAGGTCTGCTGCAAAGATGTTGGATTGAAGTAGGGAATATTCTTCATCAGAATCGCTCATATACCAACCTTTGATGTGGTGAAGGTATGGGATTTCTGCTGCGTCGGGATGTTCTTGAAGTACAACATAAACAATATTGTATTTAATTTCGAATTGTTCAGCTGTGTCGTACCAAAATTACACATAGCAATCTGCGTCTTCTCCAACAGTAGAATCATAGCTGCAATCATGAGAATTGCCTGGTACAAAAGTTTCAAAACCCCAGCAGTATCGGACTTCGAGGTCGGGATCGAAACAGTAGCAGTAGTTGGAATCCCAGTAGTATCAGATGATGTAAGCTCTTGAAATTAAGCTGTCTGGGCTCAAAATCTTTCCGTTTGCATGAGTAGTGTTGTGGCATCTAAGTCTGGCATGAATACTACCAGTAACCGTGAATTGTATTTGTCCAAGATTGAAGGTAATTCTCATTTTGTAGATTCTAGTTCTCGGTCCATGATGAATGATGGACATAGGAATATGAAGTCAAGATAATAAGCGGAAGTATGTCACAAAATTTGAACCTTCCAAGGAAGAGGGCAAACAGGTTGTATTGCTATGGAATTGTATGTTGCGAGATGGAAAAACGATATCTGCAGGGCTGGAAATCCACCGTTGTTGATACAAGTACCAGCACACAAACAGAAAGTATTGAAATGCTGGTGGGAACATTGTTGACCCTGAAAAATAGTCATTTTGTATTGATGCTAGTGGTATGTGTCCTATGATTCATGGCGACCAATGGTTGGTTTGTTTGAATCATACTGTATTCGGCCACTTGTGGCCATGACATTATCAAAGCCTGTTCCTAGATACTGCTCCAGTATGACCGTCAGGTGTCCCTTCTTGTCTCTTTGAGCAAAGTCATATCATCCCTTTCTGCTTCTTCCCTTCTCTTTGAACTGAACACATCTTTCCCCCCTCATCATTCCCTGCCTTCCGAGCCCCTCCCGAAGCCTCCGTAACTCTTCCATCATCAGTATCCGTTAACAACTTCAACAATGCCTTTTCTGCTTCTTCCGTATCGAACACCTGCGCCATCGGCAGTCTGCCCCTCTCCTTCATCTTACACTTCTTCCGCAACTTCTTCCACAGAATATCCTGCTGCTGCCTCGACTTCTTGCACCACTTGAACAAGTGGTCTACTGTCTGCGTCGAGTGTCCACACCACCAGCACTCTTTGCTTTCTTTCTTATTAATGCGTTCCAGAGAAACTCATGCCAGCGCATGTCGCACTTTTAACTGGAGAAACCTTCCCGCAACGCTTTTCTTGGTTTCGTCCAACAACTTGCTCATCCTCCTCTTTTTATTCATTCTGTACCCCCCCTTTTTGCTGTTGAACTTTGCCTTCCACCACTTTTCAGTCTCGCTCCACTTGGCTTCCGTGACCCTTCTCTGCACCTTCGCTATTGACCACCCTCTGTATCCTTTCACAAGCTCCAGCGTGCCCTCCACTTTTTCGGTGCCTGCTTTGGCTTGTTCATCGGCTTTTTCGTTTTCTTCAACTCCTTCGGGGCATGATACCCACCAGTACTCGATTTCCACTCCCGTTCCCACGATCTTGTTGATCCACTCGACTGCGTTATTAGCCATCCTCTGTCCAGGGCCTGACATGTTGTCTTGCACCCATTGTATTGCGGTAACTGAGTCCGAAATGATAACGACCTTCGAGTCTCCTGTCGTGGGTAGCATTTTTGCCGCTTTCTGTAAGCCCCTGTCGATGGCGTATACTTCAGCGTCGAATACTTCTTTCTTCTTTCCCACGTAGTGTCGCTCCGCTTGCCAATTCTCTTCTCCCTCCTTCCATACCATAGCACACCAGACTCTTCCGTCATCTAGCCTTGATCTGTCCGTCCAATGAATCAGGCCTTCGTCTGCTATTTGAGTGACCTTCAGTGCTTCCATCTTTTCAAGGACGTACACTTTCGCTTCCGCTCTCTGTGGGTTGATGGGTAAGAACTTTGTTTCTCTCTTCCCTTCTACCCCAAAGTCTTTTCTCAGCCTGACTGCCAGCATTGACTCTCCCTCCACCAACGCACCCCCTCCTGCCTGGTCTGGCATTTCCGCTGATCATTTGGCGAATTGTCTCCTCCGATTATTGAGTAGTGATAGCGCCGGTCTCAGTCCTCCTTCCTCATGTAACGCAACCATCAGTGTTGACTTGAACATTCCAGTAACCGTTCTTGCCAATCCGTTGACCAGTTTTTGGAGTTCGTATTCGCGTTCTATCGGTCCATCCCACCACAGTTTTGACCCATACAATGCCACGGATTGAACTGCAGCTATCTGGACGTTCTTTGCATTTTCTGGTCTGAGTCCGAGTCTTCCGGTTATTCCTTTGATTCTCCCCTGCGCCTTCTTTGCATTGCTCATGATGACTTGGTGGTCGTGTTGGAAGTTCAATTTTCTGTCCATCCACACCCCTAGCCATCTCGTCAGTTTTGAATTGAACGATATCGAGTTGTTCTCGTCCACCTGGTTCTTCATCTTGAGCTTATTTCGTTGGTGGTTTCATTTCTTCGAGAACAAGACTGCTTCTGTTTTCCCTATGACGGACTGGACGGTGTTCATCTCCGCCCACTGCGTAGCTGTCCTTGCACATCTTCGCATGTAGCTTGTACACTGGTTGATATCCTTCCCTTCCTCCACCCAAGCAACATCATCCACGAAGAATAACGTTGTGACTTCCCACACTTCTTTTTCTTCATTCTTGAAGAGGCCGGCAATGTAGTTTGCGAACGGAATCGGTGAAGTGGCAAATCCCTGCGGTACTCCTGTTGCGACATCCATCACTTCTCCTGTTCTTCAGTCCATCTTTATTTTTACTATTCCGTCACACATGAATCTCTCCACCCACCTGCACAGGTCTGCTTCAAATTTCATGTCTTCCATTATCTGGATCAAATTCCCTTTCGCGACGCTCGGCCAGGCTCTCTTGACGTCCATCAGTATGGCTGAGGCGATTATCCCCCTCCTCCACACTTCTTGCACTCTTTTCACCATCATTCCCACCGAATCAACTGCTGATCTTCTTTTTCTGCATCCAAACTGGCCGTTGTGTAGCAGTCTTCTCTTCTTGCACTCCGCTGATATTCTCATTACCACCCCTTATTCTTCCACCTTTCCTAAACAATGCTCGAGTGCGATAACCCTATACGCCTTCGCTTGATGATAATCTGGCTTTCCCAGCTGCGGTATCACAACTCCTGTGACCGTCTTCCATTCCTCCGGATGATGTCCTGACCGTATTGTCGTTTTCACTAAGGCTACTATTCTGCTCACATCCCACTCCCACAGCAGTCTTATTATCTAGAAGTCAATTTTGTCTGGTCCTGGCGCTTTCCTGACGATCTGTGTATAGATAGCTTCCTTGACATCTTTTCCGGTGCTCCCCAGGTAGGTCTCCCCCCCCTCCTCCTTCGCCTGCTTCTTCATTCCTGGTAATGGTTTTGGGAACCCGACCTCTTTTATCAGCTCCGCTTTTTCGCTCCAGGAGGTAGCCAGCCCCCCTTCTCGTATCTGCAGAGCCTTAACCGTAAGTTCTCCCTGCATTCCAGTAAACTTTAGCCCCCTCCACACCTTGTCTCCTTCCGCCTCTTGCACAAAGGTGTTCCAGCCCTCTCGCTTGCTCTCTCTGATTGCTTTTAGAAGTTTCTTCCTTGCTACCTTGACAGATGCATGGTTGGTTCTGCCTCCTCTTCTTTCTCTCTTCATAAACCGCAAGATTTTCCTGTTCTCTGCTATCGGGGCATTCCACCACTTCTTCGATCTTGCACATATTCTGACTTGCTGTGCCTTCTGACTCAGCACCCTAGTGGCTTCGTTTTTTATCACATTCGCTTTGTCCTCCAGCTCTTGGATTGTGCTTCCTTCCAACAAAGTCTACCAGCTTCTGCTCCATTTGCCCCAGCTCTGCTTCATCACCTTTAAATCCTCCTCTTCAATTTCGTCGATGTTCCACACAATCACTTCGTGGTTCGTACCATCCTCCAATTGCCTCCCCCACTCTATTTTGATCACCTTATGGTCCGAGCCTATGTCTTCTTTGTCCTCTGACATTGTTCTTGCCAACGTATTCGTCACCTCACCCCCACTTACTAGCGTGACATCAATCATCGACTCGATCATCATGTTGTTTTTCCATGCAACTCTTGTCGGCTGACTATCCTTGATTATTTCTAGGTCATGTTTTAAAATGGGGTTTTCCAAAAAACTAGCACTTCTTCTTTGGCTGCACCCACTGTTCCACCATGTGCTGTGAGCGTTGAAAGACCCACAGACTACCACATTGCCCTGGGCGATCATTTCATCCCATCTCGCCTCCCTCGCTGGTCGGGCTGATGGTCTGTCATTATCTTCTTGGAGTGTTTGGTGATAGACATTGAAGATTCTGACCTTGTCTCCTCTCTTGTTGGTGACGTCAAATACCTGTATGTCCCCTCAGCCTCCACATTCCCTGATTCGTTGACCACAACTGTCGTGTCCACTCTCACTGCGGTCATGGTCCTCTTCCCTGTTATCAGTCTGACAGCCGGATGGCTAATTTGGAACTCCTCCTCTTTTCTTTTCCCTGATACGGCTCATGTATTTCCACCAAATCTGCCCCTATTTCCACACCCTTTTCTAGCGCCAGGAAAGTACTATCCTTCACCTTCCAGCAATTTGCTTGTAGGACATTCACTATTGCATCTCGGGGATGGACTCTTCTGACCGTTGTTGCGTTGCCGCAACTTGGATCTCCACTTTGCTTTGTCCTTTGTCGGATCTCTGGCTTTCCCCTATTTTCCTCTCCGCTTCCTCTGTGGCCGGAGCCCCATCGTACTTTTCCTTCGGTACTTCTTGGCATTGGGGAAAGTTCTTTCCTCCCCTGACTCTCTCTCTTCAATTAGTCCTCTCCTCCTTAGCCTGCTGGATGGCCTTGTGTTTTTTGGGGCACACATTGCTCTTCGCGATGTGGTTTTCTTTGCAGTTGGCGCAGTTGTCGTTGTTAAGTGAGCAATTCAGGCCCTTCCTGGCCTTGCATCCCACGACATCACCCTTGTGATCTTCCGTTTTGTGTGTTCCATCGTGCAGCATACACCTCACCATCGCTAGTCTGCCGCACTTCGAAACATGGTGTTCCAACCAGCAGCAGCTTTTGCAACAAGTATCTGGTCCAGCGCGAATGTATCTCTCCACTTCATGCCACACCCCCACCGCCCTTAATCCTATCTCTAATCACTGCTGTGCCATCATCTTCCCTTTGATCGAAACGACCACTGACGTTGCCTGCTTCTCCTCACGCTTCCTCTTCTTCTTAACGTCCACGGTTCTCCCTAACCAATTCATAGCCATCGGCATAACTACTACTTCGTTTTCCACCGAAATTTCTCGCCAGAGTTTTTCCAGGCCTCCCAACTTCCATGCTGCATATTGGTCGAAACTGATCCCATGCATTTTTACTTTCGCCCAGGTCTCATTTATCTCAATGTCGATGATCTCCTGATCGATGCGCCTGGCTGCTGTTACCACTACCTCTTTCCAAGCCACCAGCCAGTCCACTGATACAATGGGGCTGGCTATGGCCGTGATCGTTCCTCTAACATTGGTTGTGATATCCGTCATCCTAATGTGATATGGGGCACCTGCCGCATGCACAACAATGTCAATCGCTGACACAATCTCGACGTCCTTCTTCTGTGAGAGTGGGAGTGCATTGATCATCCTGAACGTAACTCTCCAGTTCTCCATCGTGTTTTTGTTATTGGGGATGATTTTCATGCTGTCCGCTTCGTTTGTCTCTTCCTCCTTGTTCTTCTTTCTTCTTTCGACAACCTGGAAATCCCCTGGCGTTTTATTTTGTCCATTAGCCGACATTGCTGCTTTCTCAGCATATGTCAGTTTCTTCAGTTGTTGCTGTCGCTGTAGCTGTTGTTGCTTCGGCTGCTTGCTCTCCGGCTCCTTTCCCACCTTGGCCTCACTTCTTAGGCCCTTAGGCACATTGCTCGGTCAATTGCTGTTCTGCGGTGGAGCCATCAATGTCGCTTTGTCTCAGCCTTTCAACTGAATTGCTTGCGGTGTGCTCGTGACAATCGGAACCGCTGGTGTGATTGCTATGACCTTTTCCCCTGGGGCAATCATCGGTGCATGCCTTGAGGCCTCCATTTGTGGCCTCTGTGCGTTCATCTCCTCACTCATGACTCTCTCCGTCAGTATCTGGACTTCATCCTTCCCGTCCGGATTTATTTCAAAGTCCATATCGGTGATTCCATTCGCTTCCTGAATCTCCGTCTGGACTTCCCTCCTTTTTCCGTTCGTAATCTCCGCAACCATGTTTGAGATGTCTGCCGCCCACAGCATGTTCTCCTGATGGCGGAACACCCACTTCACCTCCCTCGCTTCCATCCACGCCTTCACTGCTGTCCATTGTACCTCTTCACCTGCTGTGTGAGCTTCCAACAAGTCAGTTTATTGCCTGGCTGTTCGGTGCAGCTGCACCAGTTCCTGTGCCTGCTGTCGAACCATCCTGTCCATGCGGCTCCTCCAGTCCCCCGGAGTCTTCGAAACCTCTGGGCTCTGGCTTCTCAGTCTTTTCACATTGTCGTTGGGCTCCAGCGGCTCGGCTGCAGTCACGCTTGTGGTTGTGGGGGTGATGCGTGGCATCGACCCGTCGCCAGGTGTGCCATTCGCCGGTACTACTCCTGCACCTCCCTCCACATTCGTGTCTCCTGTCTGAGCTTGTGCCTTGATCTGCTCATCTGCTGCACCGTTGGGGCTCTCTCTTCCCGTGGTCGCCATCGTTCCTGGCTTGGTCGTTGTGTTGCGGGTTCGTGCCAGCTCCGTTTGCAATATGCCCAACCTCGTCCGATGGTCCAGAGGTGCTTGGAGTGTCGTGCCGGGGTCAATTGGATCCTAGGAATCGATTTCCGGTGTTCTTTTGACGGTTATTTCTGTGGTTGACCACATATTTTGCGACTTCCGTTTTTGCCCAGACCAATGGGGTAATGGCACCCAATGGTGTCATCGATGGAGTCATCAATGGTGTGATCAATGATGTCATCGATGGTGTGATCAATGATGTCGTCGATGGTGTGATCGATTGCGTAATCGATTGTGTGATGTGAGACATTAATGTGAGTCAACATACCTTGTAGTCAATATGGAATATGTGGTTGTATATCAACCTATTTATAAAAATAAAATAAAGTACAGGAATTCAAGTGCTATCTTTATGATAAGTGCTTGTGTTAATGCGGCTTTTTGTCCATTTTGCCCTTTCCGTAACATCCGAAAACATGTGAAAGAAATTACTAACGTGACTAATCCAGGTCACGATTCCAATATTTCCAACCATTGAAATGGGCCTACAGAAAGCTGCACAAATGCTACCCATGACAGGAGATTCATAGGTTATTATGTGCTCGGACTTGGTCACTGCAATACAACAGGTAGAAAACGATAAGCTAAGCCATGGACAGCGAATGGCTACTAATGCAATCCAGTGGAACCGCAAGATCATGAGAATAAGAGCAGAAGTCGAATACCAGTGGATACAATCACTTGAAGCAGTTGAAGGAAATGAAAAAGCTGATGAACAAGCAAAGGCAGCTGCACATATTGATGCAAACTCATGGTTCGCCAGGTGCTCGCTGCTGAAGGCCTGCTGATAGCTATGGCGATCTCAGACATGCATTGGATGGAGACCACACAAGGATGCTCTTGTAGACGGGAGCTTCCTGGCGGAAGCACTTAAGTTACGGCTGGCTGGAGGAGGTACTGCTGGAGGCGGTGCTGGCTGGAGGCGGCGCTGAGATGCTTTAGAAGTGATTGGAGTGCACTTAGAGATGGGAGCCGTCTGGAGGCGGCGCAGGCTGGAGACGGTGTGTGAGAAAATCCGTCAACAGGATTCTCGCATGGCAACGACCAATAAGAGGCTGGAAAAGTGCGGCTTTGTTTTGGGGAGCGTTGGGAGGGAGTAGCCCCAGCGAGATGATGCTTAATTGGCACTAAAACTAAGAAAACAAGGAGAGAAGAAGGAAAGAGAAGAGTTGATGATTGGTTGCGTGTCACCAGTGTGTCGAGTGATATCAGGTGGTCACTTTAAAGTTGAGGCTCAGCGGGTGTGCTTGGCGCGATTGGGCGTAGCGCAGTTTCGAAGCTCTGGTCGTACCTTTAGCTAGCTTTCGTTCGATAGACAATCATCATCGCTTCAGATCACCGAAAAGAGCCTCTGTTTTTCTCTCTAAAGAACGACGTCCCAACAAACCAGCGTCCATTTAAAGTCTGAACCCCTGGCGATGGCGCGATTCAGAGCCTCAACAACCCTAGCCCAGCTCGATTCCACTACTTTCGTGATGATCTGAGTCGGCCATAGATATAGGGCTGCCGTGAAGCTTGATTGTTAGGTTCCCCAACACTAATTTCTCGGGATTGAATCCGATAATGTCATGAAGTCAATAGACTCCAAATTGGCCAAAGCTTATTCCGTCACCGAAGGTTATCATACTTCGAAAGGTTATCGTACGAAGGTTACTGGCACCGAAGGTTATCTCGCCACCGAAGCTTATCCGAGTCTCACCACCGAAGCTTATTCGAGTCTCACCACTGAAGCTTTTCCCACCTAATCTAACGATTTTCAAGGCCATGGTGTTAAGGAATACAATTGATGGTACAAGGTCAATAGTTGTGATTCGAGCCTTGGGAAGAGTAGATCTCCGAGTCGGATTTACCAGCCGAATCAACAGCTCGGCTTCCATCAAATGTGCCTGTATCAGTCCATGAGCAAGCGCAGGAGTTGCTGCTTCATGCAAAGCTGGTGGTGGTGGTGATGGTGATGGTGTGGGTGATGGTGACAGTCGCACTTGATGTCGAGCCAACACTCCGAAGTTCTTGCTAAGTCCGCTAGCTACTGGCCGCCGTTGCTGGCTATATGCTAGTCCTCTTCTTCTGTCCAGAGCTCCCAAGTCATCCGCTAGCTAGAGCTGCATCCGCTGGCTAGAGCTGCTCAAACTTCAGATGCTAGGGCGAGCGAAGGCTAGCTAGAGCGGAGGCTAGCTAGAGCGGAGGCTAGCTACAGCAGAGGTTGGCCTGAGCTTCTGGCAGACCTTGAGTTAAATATGCCAGTGAGCCTAATGCTACTCCATCACCGCAGCCTTGTCACCTGGATATATCTGCGCGAAAGCTGGAAATCGTGGCGATGGGAAAGTCTATCTGCGTGAAAGGAAAAACGCAGCGAAAGCCGGCTGAAAGCCTGAAAGTTCGCCCTACTTTCAAAGTTGGGTCTCGTCTGGGTATTCGCAGATTCGCTTTCGCGCCGGTGAAAGCTGGAAAGTGCCTGAAAGCGATTCGAACGGTTTTCAGATGTGGAAGCGGCAACAGGATACTCTGTGGGAGGTGTTGAGAAAGAAGTGCAAAGTGAAAGAGAGAGCCAGAGTCCCGATGGCCCAGGTGTTCGATACGGAGGAGGCACTGGCTGTCTTGATCTTTCACGCTTATCTTTTTCCCTCCCTCAACCAACCCCGTTGCATGCTTAAAGTGCATTAAATTTGGTGTGGGATTAAATTATCAGGGTACTTTTGATGGTCATCCGCTAAAAGGTACTGAATCCTTATCAACGTCCATGGTTTCACTTTTTGATTGCTACTTCCTTTTAGCCATATTGCGCTCCAAAACTTGTTGGGCCAATAGGATCACCACCCACATTGGAGTCTTGGATGGGGCAGGCTGAATCTTACCATTTTTCGGAGGAGTGGTGGGCGGTATGACATACTGTATGTCTGCCTCTAGCTTCCTTTCCTCTTGGGCTTTTTCCCGCTCAACCAGTAGCTTCTCAACAATATTCTCGAGCTTCAGATTTTTTTCTTCCAGGGTGTCAACCCATTGTCGGAGGTTCTTAGCATCTACAGTCTGTGCTTCTCTGAGCTATTGCAATGAAGCAACCTTGGCCTCAAGTGCAGCCACTTGTGCGGAAAATGGGTTTTAGTGTTCTCGGCTATTAGTTGTGACAATGTCTTGTGTAGTTTCTTTAAAGTAAACTCGATGTCGTATTTGATAATCTGCAACTCATTAACCTGGTAGTTGTAACTGTCAATGTCACTCATGATGACTTCCTTATCTTGAAAACTGCCTTCTTTGTCTTTGTTGACGTTCGACTGCCAATTTGGGGCATCGCCATCAGATCGACTATCGCTGTCGAAAAAAATTCCACAAAGGGGTGACGTCGTCGGGACACTGTCGCTGGCTTTTCGTCGGAGGAGGAGGGTTTTTTGTTTGAATCATATTGTATTCGGCCGCTTACGGCCATGACATCTAACTATCCTTGTCCATATGCACCTACTCAGTGTGACCCTCAGGTGTCCCTTCAGCTCTCTTGAGTCCATGTTGTGCCGTCCTTATCTCCTTTTCCCCATCCAGGAGGAGGAGGGTGGAACTGTCGGTTCCGGATGTGAGTCCATTGTGGCTATCCTGGCTTCTTCTCCTTGCATATCTTTGTTTATCTTTTCCAACACCTATGCTGGGGTATGAACCCTGGGTGTGAACTTCGTAGGGGGTGCAGGGGCGGATGTAGAGGCCGAAGCTTTCTTGTTTCCCTTGTTGCGAGACATCGTTGGGATGATGGGGTGGTGCAGGGGGTGATGGTACTAGGTGGGGGTCCCCCTATTCTCCCATGTCAATTCCATGAATATTTGGCCGATAAAGGTGATTATTAGACGTGAAATGGACTACTTGATGAGCACTATCCATTCTCGTTGTCCGATCTTGATTTAAACTATCCGTTCATGCTCTACAGCCGTTTTTACGTTTTTAACACGAAATTTAGTGATTTGAAGTGAAAAAAACAAAGAAATCTGTTTATTCAAATGAAAAATGAAACAACCATAAATCGACTTCCAGCCCTCAAACCACACACCAATGATGTCAACGGATCGAACCAGTCCCAGTTCAGATGGTGAACCAGTTCAGGCAGTGCAGTTTGACAGGTGAACTAGTTCGAACCTGTACAGCAGGTTCATGAGCTTAATGGGACCGGTTCGAACCTGTTTAAAGACGGTTCACATGGTACTAGTATTATCAGTTGTATATAGAGCATCTGAATCCCATGTATACCAATATCATTATATTTCACAAGATCTCAAGACTTTTGTGATGAGTGGGAAGTGAGCAATAGACTTATATGCAATTACTCACTCACTACCTGTCATGTGCCACTCGCCTCTCCATTATCTCTGTGGGATCTCCGGACTCTAGTGGTGAATAGCGAGTGAACAATCAAGTAGTTATGATTCTACTTATGTGAGTCTATTGATGACATTGTGCATCAGCGACCTCATTCCAGAGTGTTCAGGAACCCAATCACTGGCACCAATGAACCGGTTTGAACCAGTTCCGAACCAGTCTCTCCTGCAATGTGAACCGGTTCAAGCGGTACAGTTGGAGTGTTATAAACTGCAGTACAGATGCAAAATTATACTGGTATACTGGATTATACTGTTGGTATAGTTACGACTGCACTTTCGCCTACTAACCTTGTGTGCTGGCCTAGAAAGGAAGTGGCGATGCATGTGAGAATAGCATAATTACTCGATGATACTTACTAGTGCATGACTGCGTATGAATGACTGTGTTCTTATTAGTGCTCGTTTGCACTGGCAGTTTTTCAGTTATACCAGTATATACTAGCAGTTTTTGTACCGGCAGTTTATTGGTACAAACCAGTTCAGCATACCAGTATATAGGTCTGGACCGTCTGGTACAGTTTGTGGATTCAAACAGTTGGTATTACATGGTTCAGTACAGTTTTGCACTCGATCCTGTACCAGTTTGTACTTTTGCGAGGCTTGGACGTAGGTGCATGTGAGAAACCCGTGACCTATTTAACTGGGGTGGTAGCACCACCACATCCAGCTTTAATTTCCTTCCTAGTTTAATCGGTGTTACTTCCACCCCTCTAAGCACTCAGAGGTCCGATTACCCTACTTACGCGCTCTCCATCTTCGCATCCGTCAAATCGCTTCGAACTTCGCAGCCCACTAACCGTCAACGCCTACCGACCAATGCCACCCAAAAAGAAACAAAATACCTCTGTACAGGTGGAGTTCGCGCTTCGCGACTCCAGTGACCAGTCACTGATCACAACCATGGTAATTCGCTATTGAGGGAGTGGCAGTCGCGACTAACTGTTGTTTGAAGGAGACAACCTTCCCACAGATTACTCTCGACATCCCCCCGGTTATGCTCCTGGCTCCAAAGGCCTTTCTGAACTGCATCCTACAGAACAGCAACGTCCCCGGTGAATTGAAAGACCCGTCTTTATGGGTGTTTCTGATCCCCGAAAAGTCTTTCGTTGACATCGACGACAACGATCTGCCTGCTTGTATTACTGTCACAGAATCCTGTATGATTCTTATCTCATCTCAGAACTCGGATCCATCCATGTAGCTAACGCAATATCGACAGCAAAATATGTGGTGGGAAGTTACGACAAAACGTGTGCTGGGTTTCCATTGAGATTCCGATTCGACAATAAACGCAACAAATATAAAATCGCACCGTTGGAGACAAACACAGCAATGGATATAGTAATGGCGCATGAGATGAAACGCATCATGTACAATCCATTCCCCGTCGTAATCGTTAAAATTATATACTAACGGTCCAATTAGGTTGGGAAAGATCAAGAAGGCAACTTTTGACAAGTTTACAGCTGCGGTCGTCAAAATGGTTAAAGCTTATCAGCACCAGGGAATCTCCAGAGCTCTCCTGAATGAACTGGCTATTGACATATGTTCCTTCTTGGACACTCACCATCTCCGCAACCAGGATGATGATGAGGATACCGAAGATGACAGCGATGTCGAGGGAAGTGCTTGAATGTGGCTACTGTCAATCATTGCGTTACTCTCAATAAGTGAGATATACCTAAATAGTATATTTCGATAGTCTAAATCCGCTCCCTGTAATACCGAAAATAGCAGATGTAACGCCTGTCAATATGGCTATGTCAAATTCAAATGATTACATCCGTTGCTCTAATCAGTTCACGTAGGATGTCAGTCCACGGTGTAACCGGTCAGATCATAGAGTCAGAGAAACCATGTACACTGTGTGCGGAGTAGCAAGCAGTCACAAGTGCAAATGCGCCTTTCTACCCAATAGATGGTTTACATGAAGTATCCGGTAGGGTATAGGGCACACCACTCCCTTGTATATTACCCCTGAGTCTCTCTCTCTTCACTCTGTACCTTAGTCTATACACACGGTTCGCCCCATACAGTAACAGATGGGTTCCAATACCTAGCGAGTGATACTTTGTGCATGCCTCTCTTCAACCCTGAACAATCTCTCCAACTCCCCTCATGCCAGCTACACACTATTTCTACTTCACGCCAGCTACACAATCTTCACCACTATCAGTCGCTAATCAATAACATTTCCTCTCCCCTCCCAATAAACATGACTTCCAAATACAACAACCATCACGAGGTCACCGGGATTCACAACTTCAAATTCGTGGGAAGAAGGTACCCTATTCCACCCCTTCTCCTTCACCTTCCCCCTCTCCCACTAACCTCCCTCTCCATCGCCCTCCTTTCCCACTGGCGAACACTCTACTGACAAACCCCAGCTATACTACTTAGTTCAGTGGAAGGGCTACTCCTAGGTTACTTGCGAACCGGAGGGATCTGAGCATAGTAATTACACGGAGGTTTTGGACGCGTATATTGGAGGGCGCCGGGCCAAAGACAAGAGAAATGAAAGGAGTTGTGGTGAAAGAGAAGGAGGATGAGCAAGACAAGGGGAAAGGGACAAGCAAATCAAGGTCAATAGCGAGGGGGGGGATGATAGGATGCAGGCAATTCAATTTAATGTGCCGCACCAACCACTTCACTTCGGAACGAAGATCCCAGTACCCCAAGTCAGTGCCTTCTTACATATCCCCATAGATATCTATAGGTGACAATGTGATTCCCCCAGCTTTATGGAAGAGGTCTACTCGCGCGCCATCCGCTAACCGGTGTGGCATTGTCTCCCTTCAGCAGTCTCCACAGCTCCGCATACCCTGAATACCAATCCTTGAACCTCACCTTCTCCTCGCGCTCATAGACGTTGAAAACGATATCATCGCACACGCCTGGCGGTTCTAGGAAGTAAGACGTCGACGTGGTTGAGGAGGGCCATTTTCTGGTTGTTGTTTGTTTGAATCATATTATATTCGGCCACTTGCAGCCATGACATAATCTACCCTTTTTTCCCCAGTACTTCTCCAGTGTGACTTTCAGGTGTCCCATCTTGTCTCTTGAAACAAAGACCTACCATCCCTTTCTCCTCCTCTCCTTTTCATCATACTAAATACATTCTTTTTCAACCCTTCTTATGCCCTGACTGTCACTTTTCTATGCCTCCGTAACTCTCACAGTGACTGGGTCCATCAAAAGCTCCAACATCGCCTCTTCTACTTCTTCTGTATTGAAAACTTGTACCATTGGTACTCTGCTTCTCTCTTTCATTCTACACTTCTTCCTCCACTCCTTCCCAAGAATATTCTGCGGTTTCCGCAATGTTTTGAACAAGTTGATCACATGGTCTACTGTCAGCATCCAGTTTCCACACCACCAGTATTCTGTGCTTTCCTTTATCTTAATGCTCTCAAAATAAAGTGGTATTAGTGCCTGAACTGCTTTTCAGTGGAGAAGCCTTTCCATGTTACTTTTCTAGGTTTATCCCAACACCCTGCTCATCCTACCCTTTGTACTGATTCTGTTCGCCCTCTTCTTGCATCTGAACTTTGCCTACTATTACTTTTCCATTTCGGTCCACTTGGCTTCTGTGACTGATTTCTGCACCTCTGTCATATACTGTCATTGGTTTCCTTTCACCAGCTCCTGCCTACCTCCACAATTTCTGTAGCTACATTTTCTTTTTTTGTCAGCCTTTTCATTTCCTTCATCTCCTTCCTGAGATTTCATTGACTGGTAGGCTACTGCTGCTCCCATTTGAACAATTTTATTGTTCTAATGAATTGTATTGCTAGGGATCTCCTGTCCCAGTCCTGGTTTATAGTTTTATATCAATTCTATTGCAGTAACTGAGTCCAAAAAGGTATCAATCTTTGAGTCTCATGTCATGGAAAACATTGCAGCTGCCTGCGGTGTATCACTTTCAATAGCATATGATTCAGCATCAAAACTTTCTTTCCTCTTTCCCAGGTAATGCCACTCCCCTTCTCATTTTTGTTCTCCCTAATTCCATACCACAGCATATCCAACTGGTTCATTATCTAGCCTTGATTGGTCTGTTGAATGAATTAGGCTTGTGTTTGTTATTTGAGTGACCTTGAGTACTTTTGTTTTCTTCAGTATGTAAACTTTTGCTTCTATTTTTGGTTAGTTGACAGGTACAAAGTTTGTTTCTCGTTTCCCTTTTACCCCTATATCTTTTCTCAACCATACTGTGAATGCTGACTCTTCATCCATCAAACACACTGTATCTGTTTGGTCATGCATTTCTGCTAATCTTTTTGTGAACAGTGTCATCCAATTGTTTAATAGTATTATTGCCAGTTATTTTCCTGTTCCTTTTGTAGTATAATTATTGTTCTTGACATCAATATTCCAGTAACCCTTCTTGCCCATTTATTAATCAATTTTTTGAGTGTCAGTTTGAATTCTATCTATTTATTCCATTATAGTTCCATCCCATGCAATGCCACTGAATGAACTGCAGCTGTTTGAATTTTCTTTGCACTTTTCGGTTTGAGTATGAGCCTTTCAGTCATCTATTGGACTCTCCCCTTTGCCTTCTTTGCTTTGGTAATGACTACTTTATGGTGGTGTTGGAAGTTCAATTTCTTGTCCATCCACAGCCTTGGACATCATGTCAGTTTTGAATTGAATGATATCAAGTGGTCTTTGTCTACCTGGATTCTCTTTTTGACTCTGTTTCCTTGGTGGTTTCTTTTCATTTAGAAAAACATTGCTTCTTGTATCACAATATTAACCTCAACAGTTTTCATCTCTACCCACATTGTAACTGTTTTTGTACATCTTTGCATATGATTGCTACGCTTGTCAACATTCTTTTCTTCTACCATCCAGGCAACATTGTTCATGAAGAATAATATTGTAACATCTGGCACTTTTTTCTGTGCTTCATTCCCGCGATTGGTAATATACATTGCAAACATAATACACAAAGTTGGCAATTATTGTGGTACCTCTGTTTTGACATCTATTATTTCTCTCATCTTTCAGTCCACCATTATTGTGACTTTGCTGTTTGACAGCAAGCACTCCACCCATTTGCACGGTTGTACTTCTATTTCATCATTTTAATTTTCTTGATCAAGTTCTGTCAAGGGCAATGATTCCACATGTCCAGCAATGAACCAGTCCAAACTGCGTTCATCCATGTCCAGTCCAGTCCAGTCCAAAAAACTTTTGGAGTGGATTCTCATCAATCTCCAATTCTGTTAGGCCAGAACTGGACTGAACAGGACTGGTGGACCAGTCAAGTAGTGGGTCCATGGTTACGGTATAATTCTCACTATATCGGTCTTTTAATGGGAGAAATATATCTTGATGGTACTGAATATATAGACAGAACTGTCATAATTTGATTTAGAGTGGGTATTCAGTGGTGAGTGGTAATAAAATGTGAGCATGAGGCAGGTTTTCAGTGATACATGCCTATAAGACAATGCTGAAATTGTAGCATGTGTGGACTGGTCCAGACCAAGCCCATTCAATCCAAGACTGCTCAGCTGTAGTTCAGTCCAGTCCGACCTTCCATTGGGACTGGACTGGACTGAGCCATAGCCCAGACTGGGTCCATTCGGACTGGTAGAAACATTGGTCAAGGGTTCCAGGCTTTGGGTATCAAGGGTTCAAGGCTCTAGGGTTATAAAAACCAATGACCAAAAGGCTAAAGAATGGAATATAGTCTGCAGCTAAAAGAGCTAGGACTTTTTGAATGAGACTTATTCCGGAATCCCCAAGTGTGCAAAATGCGCAAGCCCAAGTGATTTGAATGTATCTAGACTAGGGAGTGAATGAAGAAAGAAACATATTTTCCTCTGAATTTCTGATTTATATACTGTGATTTCAATTGTAATCTACTCGTTGCATAATGAATTGTAACTTCTGCTATCTGTGTACAATCCCAAAACTGAATCTCTCCATCAGAAATCTGATTCTTTCCAGTCGAAACTTGATTTCATTTATGTTGTGAAGAGTATGTTCTATTCATCAGCGATTATCACTGCACTACCGATTCTTATTCATTTCAACTGTGACTGTAGCTCACCATCTCCAATTCTGAGTAACTACAATGTTCATAAGCCAGGCATGCCAGATTCTTCAGCATGAAACTTGGGGATAGTGTTCAGCCCATCCACGTTAACAGCGTGATGTAAACAATACTTGTTATGACCTCTTCATTTCACAAGATACTGTAATTGCCTTCAGAACCGTTTAAGGTTGTCCAGCCAATTGACTTTGAACTCTGTTTCTCCCTTGACTATAGCTGTTGGTGGGGGTTCTTCCTCTTGCAGCGGGAGGCGGTCTGCAGCACCTGATCACAATCAAAATATCAGTTGGATATCATTCATATGTGACTGATTGGGTAATTTGACACAATTGGCCCTGGGGCTGCTGATTTGGTCAGTTCTTATGGTACTTTGCATTCCCACTTGAGTTCTTTAATATGATGGGTTGAAGATTTTTTTCGTGCATCCAGCCATACCTTATCAGCGGTTTCTAAACTCCTGCTGATTCTTCAAGCCTTGATGGCCTGATTGAACTGTTTGGCTTGGGCTCTTTTCAATTCTGCTGTGAGTTTTCCAAAAATTGCTCTTTCTCTTCAGCCATCTGCTTGGCATTGACCTTATGAACATTGTTAGAATACTGAATTCAATGTTGGCCAAAAGACATTTGCCAATGAAAGTTCTAGTTATGAAAATATTCTCCACAAACTGTCAACTCCATGGTATGATTGTTCGATGCACATTCTGCCAATGTTAACCAGCGAACCCAATCATCATCCTGAGCATTAATGAAGTTTTGGTGTTACTGTTGCCTTATTGAATTGATCCTGTCAGTTTGGCCATCGGTCTGAGGGTGAAATGCAATTGACAACCTTTTTTCAATTCCCAGTCTCTGACAGATGTATTTCCTAAACACCAGAGCAAATTGCAGCCCTCCATCCTATACTATTGTTGCAGGTAATTCATATAGTTAGATTAATTCTTAGATATACATGTCTCCCAGGTTCTTTCCATCGACGTTGTCCTTTTCGGGTACCAGGTGTTGCATCTTCAATAGATAATTGACCACTACCCATTCTCTGTTGAATCCTTTGCTTTCTTGTAGTCAGACTACAAATTTCATGCTCAAGCTCTTCCATGGTTGCTCCAGTATCTGTAACAGTTGCCATCAACCATGAGTTTTACAATTGGTTGGTTTGCTTCTGTGCCACATATGGCAGTTACAATTCACATGGTTTCTAATTTGGCTGCAGAATTGGCCCCTGTTGTGCGGATTGTAGGTTTTCGCTCATTCTGGATATCCTACAATGGGTGAGTAATAATACTTCTCAAGCCAGTTCTGAGTTTCGTCGACTGTTGGCTATGTTCGTCGTGTTCTGGTTATCGCCAGTAGTGGGTCCTTGTGTGTGCATAATCCATCACTGCTGTCATACAGGCATTGCTGGCACATATTTCTTACCCAGTTCCATAACTCTTTGGGACTTACTGAGTGATTGTCTGAATCAAATGTTTCCGCTAGGGCTGTCACCATCCACTGGTATGATTTCCTATAGAGATTTTCCATCTTGAATACAATAGGATGGTTTTTTCTGCCCCCCCTTTTGGAAGAATATCTCTTGAGATTGTAGTAATTGCATTGTGTGTCTGTCCTTGGTTACCTGAGCAATACACTATTTTGGACTTCAAGTGGGAGAACAATTTAGACCAACTTGCCTTCAATCAATTCATCAGTTTCAAGGTCATGAAGTTGTTCAGGTTGTAATCATCTGTAAGAATCTGAATTACATCTGCTGAACTTTCACATTCTAGTCGCCACTGCTCTTAACTCTTAAGACTCATGCTTTGCTCTTTGTTGTCTATGTTGTCATTTAATTCAACTACCGAGAGTTTTTTTGGAAAAAAATGCAACATGAAATGAAACTCTCTGTTGATCGAATTGTGTGGGGACTGCTGCTAAAACCTAACTCGAAGTGTCAGTTTCTAAATCCAATTCTTTCTCATAATTGAAATGGGCTAGCACTGGTGAGGTTATCATGGCTATCTTGAGGTTGACAAATGCACTGTTCTGATTTGAACTCTACTGAAAATATACAAGATTTCTGACAATCTTCAATAGTGGCAGTTCCACCCTGCTGTAATCACATATGAACTGACAGTAGAATTGGTCAAGCCTAAAAAGGCTGCGACTTATTTAACTTTCCGCAATACTTACCAGTTTTCATCACCTTGAACTTCCTCCAGATCCATGCTGATTCCGTTTACTCTGAAAATTGATTCTAACTATTCAACTCTATCTTCATGAATCTTGCATTTCTCTGTTTCTAGGTAGGGACTGGCTTCCTGGAGAAATGTCTGTACAGCTCAGGCATGCTTTTTATACTCGTGAAGATAATTGCAATACGTAAGAATAGCATACAAAAGGTCATGTAGAATTTGTTCAAAAACGGTCATAGTATATAATTAATAAATTCTTGAAATAATACTGGTGCATTTGGGTGTCCAAAAGGCAAAACCAAGGATTCAAAAAGTCCAAATCAAATTCAAAAAGCTGATTTCCATTCGTCTCCTTCCCGGTTTCTGACATTATTATACACATCGAAGATATCAAATTTGGTTCATTAACTGCCATTTGAATGTATTAACAGGGTTGGTTGAATCGGTGGAATGGGGTACCGGTGTTTCATCATGACTTCATATAACCGCTAATAATCAGCCAAGTGTCTCAGACCTACTCCTGGCTTCGGTGCAAAATGTACCAGGACTTTGCAGGGTGACAATGATGACCCATTAAATTGCTTTCATATGTTTTATTCCATCTATTCTTTCAGGATGTATAGTTCTTCTCTTGATGAAATGTAGATAAGCTCAAACACTGGTACAAAACCATCTTGTAACTTAATCATATAATCATATGATATATATACGTGTAGTGTTGCTGTAATTACCTTGCAGAACATAGTGAAAAACTTATAATACTTCTTGGGCATAACTTCTGTGAGGGGTTTTTCTTGTAGATTCTGTACTCCCAGGACTTTGTTCATTTCCTACCGATGAATGGTGTAAACTGTAAATTGGACCTTTGATCCTGTTCCCAGGAACGGTGAAATGAGTACCATAGAAATATCCAATATAGAATTTGCAGGATACATTGGATTCATTTGATTCTCCCTGCCCCATATGATCGAATGGTGCTGCCAGTACAGTTGGCACTAGCTGCTTTCGAAACCAATGCTGCAACACTGAAACCTGACTCTAAGATCATGAAATTGTAGCCAGGGTAATCGAAACCGAATGTGATAGTATTCAAACATCAGTATGCAATCCGGTAATCGTATTGAATGTGAGGATATTCCAGCATTCAGTTTTGCAATCGTTGTGATTATCCCTGATTCAATCAGTCGGCTCCCTATGCAGGCATTTCAATGGTCCGGGGCGACTATTGTCATTTGGGGCCCCGAAGAAATGTCCCGTCCCGGGCCGCTGTATCAATACCCTGGTCGGTCCCGGGCCAAGAGGCCCAGCACCTGGGCCCCGAACAGGTGACCATAGTCTTCACAAGGGTCTGGTATTATGGTACAAGTGCCAACCTGGATAGGATATATCTGGGATAGATGAGGAATAGCTGGGGCGAATGAGAAATATCCCGAATTTTTCAGATGATTATAGGCCAGTTGGAGTAGACCTAGCAGGAATCAGCGTTGTAATTGAATCTGGATTGAACTGATACAATAATACTATAGTAAGTGGAAATACTAAGTGAAAACAGTGAGAAAATTCGGAAATCAGCAGTGATATTGTACTGTGAATATGATGCGGGAGGGTTTCCCGAGAACCCCAGTCATCTGCAACTTGCAAGTCTGAAATACTATGTCTATTCACTTTTGCCAATTAAATATGTACTTAAGAATTAATTAGTAGTCAGGATTGTAGAGCCCTATGGTCTTGTAGTCTTTGAAGCATTTGCCCTGGTCCTAAACGGTCCAACAGAGTCTGGTCCAAAATCTGTAGTCCCGTCCCGGGCTGAGTCGTGCCCGGATGGGACGGACTATTGAGATGCCTCTCTCTATGACCTCTAACCCTCTTTATTCTCTCACTTCTTTGTCTTCCCACTGCAAATGGCAAATAAACTGTTGGTCTACAAATAGTATCCCAGTGGCTCGGCAGTAGATTAAAGTATGCAAATCATCCAATTTTGCTGTGATTTTCATCAAAAATTTCACAATAAAATGCTGGCTTTCCATTGAAGATGAATTTTTTTCTATCCTTTGAATCAAAAACTGCGAAATTCCAACAGTAGGTCTAACCCTTGTTTACAAGGTTGATTCATACATGTGCTATACCATGCTTATTGGACTGGCCAAAACTTTTCATGACACTACTTCATTTTTCTTTTCTTTCTCTTGAGCCTCATCTGCCTTGAACTGATTCATTTACACCTGTCATGATACTGCAGTGGATTTCTTTGGGCAACTTGCCGCAAAATACCTCTGATCTCCACAATATATCTACAATTGTCATTCCCTTTGGCACTCGCACAATTATGCTGTGAATTTTTTTGCTTTGACTGCTGAAACAATCAAGGGAGTAGCTATCGAGATGAACGAGGTCGATACTCTCTTCTAAGTCTTGCGTGGACTGTAAGACAGATGGTAAACTGAACTCATCCAAAGTTGAAGGTGATTCGGGTCTTGTGTATTCTGACTCTGGGTCCGAGAAGGAATATAGTCATAAAACAGTAAACAATAGAATCAAGTGGAAGAATGTCGGAAGATGTTAAGCTTCAGGAGGATAGAGGGCAAACTGTAGTATTGCTATCTAACTGTATGTTGCGATATAGAAAAAACTATCTACAGAGGTGGGAAACCACCGTCTTTTATATATAAACCAGCGTTCGTTCTGAAAGAAAGACAAACCTGATGGATATCTCGTTGACCCTGAAAAAGAAGTCATTTCGTAGATGGTGTGGTAACTATGAGTCAGAGTTACTATAGTGTGATCAATGGCGTAATCAATGGTGTGATCAATGGCGTAATCGGTGGTGTGATGTGAGTCATATATAACCCTATAATTAATATATAATACGAGTCTTTATGACTACGTAATATCTGTAATATAAGGAATACGAGCGCTATCTTTATGATAAGCGCTTGTGATACTGCGGCTTTTTGTCCATTCTAAACTTGTCTTTTAACATCTGAAAACATGTGAAAGAAAATACAAACTTGACTAATCCTAGTCACGATCCCAATATTTCCAACAGTAGCACGATAATAACCTGCTACTCATCCTGTTGCGGCTGCCTGTGGGGCAGATGTGTTATTGTTCTATGTTTCAACTTTCGTTCATCCTGCTCTCTAATTTTTGTCTTTGTCTCAGCAGCTAGGGGGTATTTTTTTGGAGTCTTTCCTTGCACTCATTGTGACCAATTCTGTGAGATCCGGCAGAATATCACATTGCACTACTGAGTTCTTCCACTCCTCAGACAGGGTGTGTTATAACACTTCCAACACTGCTGCTTTGTTCCAATCAACCTCAGCTACCCACTGTTGGAATTCCGCATGATCCTGTGAAATTTTCCTATTCGTTCTTTGGATTTTGAGGAGTATTTGATTTGCTGTAACATGTATGTCCTGATCTCTGAAAGCCAACTATAGCAGGTCCAATAGTGTCTCTAGTGATACTAGCTTGTGATCGCTGCTGTTCCAGTTGATGTACAGTTGAATTTGATTCCGGGCCATGCCTTGTAATGAATTTGCTGCCTACCGCATCTTGGTTTATTTGTTGATGAATCGTTGAGATTTATCTGCAATGTTCATCGCCACATGTGCTCTTCATCTTCAAACGGCTGTTTGGTCTGCTCCAGAAAAGCAACAGATATCACTGCCTCTGTATCCCCTACTTCCACCATAGCCACCATTTCCTGTCATCACCAGTTTTCTGTCGACCTGCATGGGGTACAGCATTCTTTCTCTCCTCACACTCCTCAGTTGTTCCTCGGTGGATTCTAGCTCTTGCTGTAATGCCCCCATCTTTATGGGTCTTTCTCTTTCCAGTTTTTCTTCTAACTCCAAAATTTAGTTCTGCAAATCTCCACCTCTTCATATGGCTTCTCTGGTTTCCAGTTTTTCATTTCTGGTTTCAGTAACATTTTATTCCCGCTGGGTCCTGGACTTCTTGTCCCACAGGGATTTCACTTGGTCTTTTATGTTCATGATTTCTACCCCATTTAAACTTGACAAACGTGTTGAGATCAGTTCTACAATCGGTTTTGTGCCATTGGGAATAATTTATAATTCTTTCAGCGATATTGTATATAGCTGTGAATCTTCCAACAGTCGTAATGCACTCCGTGACTTCGGGGTCAGAGTGATGTCCCCAATCATATTCTGGCTTTCCACTAAAATTCTTGCTCACCTCAAAATGATATTGATGTAGAGAGTTGATGATAGTGAACCCTAGCCCCAGTAGCGAGTGCACGACTGCTAGGCAATCATCACCAATATTTTTCTACTGATTATTCGTGTTTTAATAAATTCCACCATCACACACAAAAAGAATATCACAGAATGTACTGGTGCTTTGATACCAACATATTCACTGCCTGAAGGAACACTGTTTGTAATCCTTTTGGTGATGGACATGCTCCACTAGCGGGGACTTAAGCATGGCGGATTTGTTAATTTGCTTTGATGAATGATATTCTGCAATTGCTTCAATATTGCCAGGACATCAGCTTCGGCAAACTATATATCCACAAGCAGAAGTGCTTGTTATGATGTATTGTTAGTTACAACTGTGAAGTGAAGGCGGTTCTGTGGCTCAAAAATGTGCAGAGGGTGCAATTACACGGCTCAATACAATCAAAGAATGTATCGTATTTTTCAGGTAAACAATTGCAGATTTCATAATTTTCGTTCTCTTGATTTCCACAGTTGTAGCAAATCATTAGATTCTGGTAATCACAGTAACAGATTTAAAAACAATAGCAAGATAATATGGTGATTTGCTGAAATAATTTGTTGGTCTTCGAAAAGACCACAAACAAACTGTTTAGATGTATCAAGGGAAACTGTGTACAGTCAATTGCATTACGAAATTACCAACAGCTGGAATCACAGTTCAGTGAATATAATCTATGTATTCGCCGCAGAATAAGTTTCTTTTCTTTATTTATTCTTCAGTCTACATTGTTATTAAATACCTTCTGCTTTCTCATCTTTCACACTTGAGAATTTTATATTGAATCTCCAATCAGCAGTCGTTGCTGTTTCAGCTGCAGGAGATTTTTCATTCTTTAGCCTTCTGGCTTTCGTTTTACATAACCCCTAGAACCCCAAACCCTGAAACCTCGACACCTCAAACCCTGAACCCTTGACAGAAGAATAGTCTACCATCAATTCTACCAGTTGTATTGTTGAATCCCGTTTATATTTCGCTACCCTGATAGAAGCAGTCAGTATTTGTGTCACAGACCCTTCTGGAATCCATTTGTTTCATAAGATATCCTAACTTCTATTATCTTTTCCATATCCATTCTACTTCTTCCCTAATACCTGATTCATTGGATCCGAAAGCTGATTCTTTCCATTCGAAACTTGAGTTCATTTTCATTCAGTATAGTCTCCTCTATTCCTCACTGATCAATACTCTCCCACCAATCCTCACTCAGCACAACTGTAACATGTTCCCGTGTACAATACTCTGAACAACTCCATATGTACAGCCAATAAAATATTTTCCCCCCTCAATACTTTTTGCACTTGTTTCATCATTATTTCCTAACACATCAACTGCTGATATTCAATTACTGCATGCATACTGGCTATTGTATATCACACCTCTTCTCTCCAACTACTCTGAGATTTCAGATGCCCCCACATTTCAACTACTTTTGGAAAACAATTTTCAGGTGCAATGATCCTATATACCTTTGCTTGATAATAATTTAGCTTTCCTTGCTTGAATTGCACTGCTTTGTATACAACTTCCATTTCTTCAAATGATATTCTAATCATAATATTGTTTTCACTCAGGTTACTATTCTACCTGCATTCCACTTTCACAATAGAACTTTTATTTTAATTTTATTTTCCTTTGTTTCCTGTCCTTTCTTGATACTCTGTGGGTAGAAAGCTTCCTTGGCATCTTCTTTGGAGATCTCCAAGTAGGTGTCTTCTTTCTAGTCCTTGGCCTGCTTCTTTATTCAAAGCAAAGGTTATGAGAATACAATATGTGTTATAATATCCATTTGTTCATTTCAGGAAGCAACTAGCCCCCCTTGATATTTCTGCAGTACCCTAACTGTAAGTTCTTCCTGTTTTCCAGTATACTTAAATACTCTCTATATATTGTTTTCTTCTACCTGTTGCTCAATGGTGTTCCAGCACTCACCCTCACTTCCTCCAATTGATTTCCAGTGTTCCTTTCTTGCTTTCTTGGAAGTTACATAGTTGGTTCTGACTTGTTCTCTTTCTGTCTGCATAAACCCCAAGATTTTCAAATTTTCAGCTTTATTGGTATTCCAGCACTTCATGATTCATACCTTCCCCCTATTTTCTCCTGCACTCTACTTCTATAATCCTATGGTTTGAACCTAAATCTTCTTCATTCTCCAACAATGTTTTCCCCAATTTATTCATTATATCACACTTTGTTATTAATATAATATCAATTCTTAACTTGTACAGTTCATTGTTTTTCAATGTGACTCGGGTCAGCTGACCATGGATGATCAATTTCACATGATATTGTTAAATAAGGTGTTCCAATAGACTGGCAACCTTCTTGGCCAGGACCCACTCTTCCACCTTGGAATATCAGTATAGAAATCTGCAAATACCACCACTTTGCTGTTGGAAATCATCTCATTGCATTTTGCCTGATCTGTGTCCATAGGCAAGCAGAGTAGTAATTTGTTTACCCAGGTGACTGTGAATGACCGGGCAACTGACCACATGTGGGTAATATGCATTCAGTGAATTATCCACTGTTAACCACCCTCCTTGTACTTATAACTACCAGAGGTTGCCTATTGACCTCTTCAATTCTGGTTTCATCCTCTAGGGCTGATACCAGGCACTGCATACTGCTCACATATATAACAGAGTCTTCCTCCCTCTCACTTTTCTTATTTTCCCATACTTTTCCATCTGTGATATCTTGTTCATAAAATTCCAATTACCAAGGACATTGGTAACCACAGTCTTTGAACCATCACCCTGCAGTTCCATATGTTTGGAATCTTTGAGTCCCTGTCCTACTAGTGCAGCCTTAGCTGCAGCCTTAACCTGGTACTGGTTGATTTTGACCACTTTTACTCTTGCAATGCTCTATATCTATTTGTGGAGCTATTCTATATCCTCTGCAGTAGATACACAAGATTTGTATACATGGTGCCAATAGATGGTGATAGCTGAGATGATATCCTTCGCCCCAAAGTGAAAAAATCTCACCATTTTCCACTGTAATTTTTATCTTCAGATAATGCAGGTGGTCTTGTTAGGGTGTGGCTCTGCGGGCGGCTCCCCTGGTTAGCTTTGGCACGGCTTCGGCTGCATCACCAAGATCATTCACTTCTACACATACCAAAGCGTCCTTTTACCCACATTGGTAGCAACATTCGACATGGGACGGCCTCATAATCATCAGAAGTGATCGAAAACACCGCATGATGGTTGATTCACCCAGTTTACCCTCGAACCAGTGGAATGCCGGCCGCCCTGAGGCCTTGCATGCGTCATCCGACTTTGTGACTATTCCTGCTACGTATGACGCACACAACACGCAGGATGTCAGTTTTAAGGACAAAAACGACCAAGCTGAGTCAATTAGGTTCAGCTGCAAGTTCGCAACCTTGGCCACCGCAGGCTTCAAACCTGCAGGACTTTGCACGGCAGAATACGTTACGGAACAAATGAAGATCATCGACGACAGCCCCAGATACTTGCCTGATCAAGCAATCAACAGGATTCAAGCTACGGAGGACGTCCAGCGAGAAATCATTGATGCTGGCCAATCGGAGATTCTCGAACAAGCTGACTACACCACCGTCGCACAGCTTCGGCTGGAAACAGATATGCTGCTGCACCAAGTCAAAAGTCTCTCCTCCCAGAAAAGAAAGCTTGAATCCAAGTTGAGAGCTTTCGAGCGTGTCATTCAAAGATTTATGACTAACCAAGTAAATGCAACTACAGCGCCCAACGTCTGCTCCAAACTGACCCCACTCTTATCTGGAAACTGAGGCTCCTTCGAACCGACCCCTGGCCCGTCTGGAAGCCGTGGCTTCTCCGTCAAATTGTCTAACCTTCCGACATATGATGGCAAACGAACCCTGGACGATGTCACTGTATTCCTGTTCGCTTTGGAACCACACTTCAAGAATGCAGCCCAAGCCATTGGATGAGTCGGCACTACGGGTTGGGATAGCAAGCATTGCTACAGGTGAAAGGTGGCGCAGCAACCTGGGCGAGGCATCGTTTCCCAATATATACGCCTATCGAATGGTCCACCTTTTGAGCGCAGTTGAAAGCTAAGTATATTCGGTCCAACGCCTTGGATCTGGTCAAAAGCAAATGGAAGGAGATGAGCCTGAAGAAGGGAGAACGAGTCACAGAGTTTAACGAGAATTTCCGTTGCCTCCATTCGAAGTTTGAGCTGCACCTGCTGAAGCCAGCCGAAATGTTAGCCGACACATATGGATACAAGATTCACAAGGGCATCCAGGGAGTTTACAACGACTTAGTTCGATATATTGGCATGCGCGATAGGACTCCAACCCTCGAGTAGCACATGTAGCATCTTGCTGCATTGGACACATGTCTCAACAAATCTCAACCTGCAAGCGGCTCCAACCGAACATAGTACAACTGCGAAAGCCTCAGCCAAAAAAATGGAATCCAAAAACAGCGATACAACTGGTACAACTGGCACGGCCAAAGACGACGGTTTAACCTGTTATAACTGCGGTCAGATGTGCCATATCTCTTGCACTGCCCAAACCGCGATTTGATGAAGAAGTTACTTGAACAAGCTTTGGTCACAAAGATGCCCCGAAAGCTAAGTCTGGCCGCCCGCGCAAGCACAAGAAAAAGGGAGGTGCGCCGACCAGTCGAAAAGAGAGTGGTAGGCTCGCCGAGGAGATGGAGGTCAAGCAGGAGTCGGACAGTGAGGCGGAAAGCGAGTTGGAGAGTCTTTCAGATTCGGACGCTGAGACGGGAAAAGTCAAAGGAGGTCAGTAGCTGCGGCTGTACCTCCCGTAAAAACACCATCATGTACGGTATCGTCAAAAAAGGGTGGCAAGCATGTGCCAGATAGTCAATTCAAATTTTTCACCCGTTACCACCACTTGAAAGTCAGTAAACTGGACGACGCAGTGGTCGATCTGCTAAGGTTTCATGGCAAAGTACGATACCAAACAGAGCGGGGATGGTGGAGCAGCAAGAAAGCAAGAGTTGTGAAGAACGATGGTGCGTCAGAGAACTACGTCGGTCGGAAGTTTCTGGATGAGCTGAAACGTCAAGGAGCCGCCCTAAATACAAAAGATGCGGGATGGATGATTGTGGAGACCGCCAATGTCAATGCAGAGGACGGCATAGAGAAACGACAACGAGTCAAATTGAAACTACGGCTTGGTTCGTCATACGTCTACGAGGCAGAATTTACGGTCTATGACGTCAAAGGCTTGGATATTGTGCTAGGCAAAAGATGGATGCGCGACATAAATCGCCGTTATCAAATCGACCATGACAGTAACGAGATGTGGATCGCCGATAACCTCTGGGAGGAGAGAGAGGATGGCCGAGTTCACTACTTGCCGGGCTTACGCCCCTCGGACGTCGACGAAAGAATAGTGGAGCAGGCCAAATTCATGGGCATCTACATCATACGGAAGACGGAACTGAAAAACGTATCGGCCCGCCTGTTGCAACGGGCCTTTTTGATCAAAGTGCACCACCGTGGGGATGTCGACACCAATCCCATGGACGGGCCACCAGGAGAGTTTCAAGAAATGTTGAGCGAATTCCAGGGCCTCTTTGGCGAGCCAACTTATGCAAATTCGCAGCAAGGAAGGCAGGCTGATTTCGAATTTAAAACGGACCCAAATGGCAAAATACCGTTCCGCTCACCATATCGCATCTCTCCGCGCGAAGAAGAGGAGCTTCGGAGGCAGATAGACAAGGCAATTCGCTGCGGTTGGATTCAGCCCTCTCGAAGCAATTTCGGCTCACCAGTATTATTCGTGCCAAAGCCTGACGGTACGTTGCGTATGTGCATCGATTATCGCGCAGTAAATGCCATAACCGTCAAGGACCGTTATCCTCTCCCACACATCGAGGATTTACTCAACTCCATGCATGGCTCCTGCTGGTTCACTAAATTGGACTTGGCGGCCGGTTATCATCAAATTCGCATCGCAGCAGCCGATAGACAAAAGACGGCCTTCACCACTAAATTTGGCTTATACGAGTGGCGGTCCTTCCATTTGGCCTGGCGAACGCACCGAGTCAATTCATGCGCATGATTAACGGCATTCTAGAGCCAATGAAATGAATGTTCATCATTGTATACCTTGACGATATTATGATTCACAGCCATACCTGGGCGGAACACGTCGTACATGTCCATGAGGTGCTGACCTTGCTCGCGGAACATGGTCTGAAGGCCAAACATGCACAATGCGTCTGGGCGCGCCAGGAAGTTGACTTCTATGACTTTGATATCGACAAGGATGGCATCCAAGCCCAGAAACATTAAACCTGTGTGGTCATGGATTGGCCCCTACCTGAACTCAGTAAGGACGTCAGAGGCTTCCTGGGTCTCACCAGTTACTATAGGAAATTCATCGAACATTACGCTCACATCGCCATACGGTTGTATGCCATTGCCACTTATCCGACAGGTACCGGCGACGCTGGGCGGCAATGCGGAGAGCTGAGGCAGGTCATCCGCTCTGCATTCGCCTGGGACAAGAAATGCCAGCATGCTTTCGACACCCTCAACAAGGCACTCTGCAATGCCCCTGTCCTTGCTCAACTGGACCCGACAGCAAACTATTCCCTCCACATCGATGCCAGCCAATACGTGTTGGACACGGTGCTCTCCCAGGTACAGAACAAGGTGGAGAAGGAACTGGGTTATTTCAGCTGCGAATTACACGATGCGGAGACGCAATACCCTGCGTATGACAAAGAACTCATGGGCATCCAAGACGCGATATTTTACTCGAAGTTGAACCTCCACGGGGCCAAGCAGCCATTTTTTGTACACGCAGACCATGCGACCTTACGTTGGATCCTCACACAACCACATCTAACCTTTCATCAGATGGTCATCCTGACGGTTCTCAAGAATTTTGACTGGGAGGTCAAGCATGTCCTGGGAATCAAGAATCAGGTCGCAGATGCGTTATCTCACCACCCGGACTTCGGGCGTGAGTATTGCAATCTAATGGCACTTGAAGTCACAGCGGCGGGAGAATGGATTGAGGATATCAAAGCGGGCATAATTGATGACGAATGGTTGTGGCCTATTGCACATTACTTGGCTAACCTGAATCAGTGCCCTCCGACGCCAACCGCATGAACCGTGGATCGCAAATTGTGGGTGTCAGCACAACGTTTCAATTTGGAAGAGAATGGCCTACTGTAGTTACGTGGAGATTTGGAAAAGAAAGAGGTGGAGAAAAACGTAGGGGCAAGGAAGAAGTTCGGAGAAGAAGAAACAAAGGTAAAAGAGAAGCAAGAAATAAGGGCAAAAAATTTGGAGGAAGAAGGAGAGATGGAGAAGAAGTCTGAGACAGGTCCGCTGTGTATTCCAAAGACGATGCGGAGACGAATTGACCATCAGGCCCACGCCACGCCAGCTGGGGGACACTTCGGTGCAGATCGAACATACTGACGCATAAAAGACAGATATTTCTGGAGAGATCTGTGGCACCATACCCAGCGTTATGTCGTGGGTTGCGACTTATGCCATCAAACCAACCACCGGAGCGGGAAACCCATGGGCCTTCTGCAACCATGTTCTATAGCCAAAGGCTGCTGGCAGAGAATCGGCATTCACTTCATCACCGATTTGCCGACCTCAGTAAATGGCCACGACTGCATCATAACTTTTGTCAACCGTGTGACCAAAGGATCACATTGGCGAGCCTGTAAGAAAACAATCGACGCCCCAGCCTTCGCATGCATGTTGATCGACGATATCATCCGCCTGCACTGAGTGCCACATGAGGTTGAATCAGATCGCGATTTATGCTTCCCAGCAGACTACTGGAGAGTGGTTGGGAGGATTCTTCAGACGAAGTTGCTCATGTCAACAGCGTTCCAATCCGCAACCAATGATCTCTCATAGAATTCAAACAAGACAGTCATACGTTATTTGCAAGGTTTCGCAACTCACGATCAGTCCAATTGGGACAACTACCTCCCATTGGCAGAGTATGCTTACAATTCCTCCATATATCGTTCAACGCCACAGACGCCATTCAAACTCAATATAGGATCGTACTTTGCTGCTGGACTTAATTGCAAACCTCCAAAGGCTTCAGGCCAAAGAATCGGCAAAAATCATGCAAGGGCGCGGATTCGTCGAACGTCTACAGTGCAATTTGGGAGCCGCCAAGGATGCGCTCCTCTATGCTCAGGATCAACAGATGGCCGAATCCAATAAGTCACGAAGCCCAATCGACCCCTCGATTACTGCCGGTGTGAAGATGTTTTTGGATACGAAGTATCTGCCAATTACTTATGCCAACATCAACCCTATGGGCCAAAAACTAGTATAATGTTACATCCGCCCTGACGAGATTTTCAGAATACGTGGGAACGCCGTCGAACTGAACCTCCCAAACGACCTGAAGATCCATGACACAGTTAATGTCAGCAGGCTCAAAAGTGACAGAACGGATAATTCTAGAATCGCATGGTGGCCACCATCTGCGCCAGTACGGACAACCCACGCCAGAACAAATTATGTCGTCGATTCAATTGCAAATCACAAGTGAAGATCTGATGCAACCGGCTGCGAATACGAAGTGAAATAGGAAGGCAGGGACGATAAGGCTAACACATGGGAACCAGAAGAGCATATGGCAAAGCAAAAGAGATGGTGAAGCAGTATTGGAAGGAATCAGGTTGGCGGCCAAAGACGAAGAGGAAAGTGATGATAAAGCAGGCATCAGAAGAAAGTTTCTTTTGGAACGGGAGTTTTGTGTGTGTGTTGGTTTGTTTGTTCGTTTGTTTCTCAGTCGAGGCGGCAAGACGGAAAACCTTTTGTTTTATTCATTTGGATGGTCAAGATTTCACAGATGTATGATTGTTTTTGATCATGATGTTTGGTTTCTTCAAGTGATTTCTCAAAGATGATTGGAGAATGTTGTGGTGCAGGTGGTCATGTTAGGGTGCGGCTCGGCGGGCCACTCCCATAGTTAGCTTTGGCGGAAGTTCAGCTGCATTACCAAGAACATACACTTCTACACGTACGAAAGAGTCTCCATACCCACATACATCCCGTATAAATCCCTCGTAATCAGAGTCTTGCACTATTGAGAGGAACAAATTTGGCAAGTTACAATGTATAATGCACTGAGCTTTAGTCAGCCAATGATTTTGTGGTTTCAGGGAGTTTTGGTTTAAAAAGCTGAGGCGGAACGTGGTAGGGTAATAGGCCAAGTGATATTCTGTGATTGGTGCTTGAGAACTTTGTTTAAGAACTTTGTTTAAGTTCAAAGACCAGATCCCAGTGGCTTGGAATGTACAGAAAATATTCATGTGTGTATACTTTGGAGTCCTACCCTCAATACACAGACTATTAAAACAGTTATTGACAGAATATATTTTGATTCTGGCAGTGTGTCTAGTCATTGAATTTCTATTTCTTAATCATATTTTGCATTGATTTCATTCATAAACCTGAGTCATTGCTGGCGCACCAATACTATTGGCCAAAGCGGCCAACATCCAATGGCTGTAAGATTTATATAGAATATACTGGAAGGCATATAGGGTGAATATTGCTTTTTAAGTTAAATACAAAAAACTGTTAAATCAAATGTAATTTATGTCCATCAAGAATCAGAATCCATGGCAGGTTATTGGTACTATTGCAATCAGCAGTAGCAGTTTATTATTTTGATGACACCTATATATGAGTTCTGAATTTTTTACAGTACAGTTCCATCCATTTCAGTTCTAATTCATCATTTGTTCAACTATTTAATAGCCCAGCAAAGCAGCCTCTTCTTGAGTCTGAATTTATGTATGCCATCCTAGAATATGCTTTGCACCCTTATAGATATACATAGGGGATATAACCTTACCAGCTGCAGATATACACTCTATAACTGCAACTACTTTCTGGTTTCTATTCTTACTTGAAGGGGGATTCCTTTGCCTTCTATATCTGAAAACCTTTACTTTCGAAGCCTAATCCAGTATAAACCTCATGCTACCCATATTATAAATATTGTTTGTTGAGCATTGAGGTTTCTAATAAGTTTCTCTATTTGGAATACAGGAAGTTAGTCAAAATATTAAACTATACTGAACTAACATACATTGTGGAAAAAGTCCTTAAGGATGTCAAGGTCAATTGCATTTGGCTTCTGGCAATCAAGGCACAGAACAAATTCACTAGTACTTTTAGCACTATAGTTCAAAAGACAGGTAATCGAATGTTTACTCAATATTATGATGATAATAGCAATATTTCACATTCCTTTGACGTTGTTTCATGAACAGTATATCATGAAACCTGAGCATTCTTTGAAGTTACCAAAGGAACTGCATTCTTTCGTACTTTCTGCTGCTTTCAATTTGCATTCACTGTAGATTCTCTTTCATGAATGATAGTTGGTATATTTCTTGAATTTTTTGCACTATTGGCCATTGCGTTCTAGATATTTCTTCATATTTTCCATTTGCTATTCTTTAAATGCTTCTCAGCATTCTGGTGTTCACAGAACATTTCTGGATACTGTAATCATTATTTCCAGCCTTCCCCGCCAGTACATCCATATTGATTTCATCTATGTAACTATCTAGCTACTGATAAAAACTCATGATGCACCAGGAGCTCACTGTAAATGGCTGCGACTTGTTATGGCACACGTAAAAATGAATTGGATTGAGATGATGCTGGGTAAGCATAGTGCTTGCTGCGAAGAGTGCTGTAATAGATAACCTGTAAAAATATTCTACCATCTCAGCAACCAATAGTATAGTTCAAATGACTGGCTTCATATTGAAGAGAAGCTTTATGTAGAGCAACATTTCAAAGGAATGGACCCAGCAAGATAATATTTGATTGCCTCAAAAACTAGGAAAATAGAGAGAAGGAGAGAGATGAGTTCATGATTGGTGGCATGTCAGCAGCCTTCATTTAGAGTGTAAACCCAAGGCAATGGTGTGGTACATAGCCTGAACAACCCTAGCACAGCTCAATTGTATGAATTTCATCATGATATGAGTTGGCCATACATATAAGGCTGCCATGAAGCTTCATAAGTGTCCCAACAATAATTTCCTGTCATTGAATCTCATAATGCTCCAAATCGGTCAATATTAATACCTCCACCAAAGGTTATCATACTATCCAAGATTATTGTCCTTCTGAAGGTTATCTTTTGTTTGAAGGTAATTAGTCATCAGGTCCTGAAAGTAATTTCACCCTGACAGCCTCTGATTATATTTTGACGAATGCTAATATGAATACAACAACCAAAACTTGTTTTACACTGACTATTGCAGATTATTCAAGTCTCACTATCAAAATTTATTTGAGTCTGACCATCCAAAGTGATTTGAATTTCACTATTGAGTCATATTTGCAGTTCACCATCGAAGCTTACCTAAGCCTGACCTTCAAACCTTTTTCCACCAAATCACACAATACTGAAGGCTATTATTGGGTTGAGGAATATACATTCTGCCACAATATTAACAGTTGGGTTTTAATTTTTATGGAAATTGGATGTCCATGAGAGATTTTCCAGCTGAATGTATAGCTTGGCTTTGGTCAAATGTTGCCTGTACCAATTGCTGTGAATGTGCAGGAACTACCATTTCATGCAAATCTAGTGATAGTAGAATTGGTGCTCGCAATGTTGATGGTGTGGGTGATAGTGCCAGTAATACTTCAATTCGAACCCACACTTCCATGTTCTTACCATGTCCACTAGCTGCTGGCTGTTATTGCTCTATAGATGCTGGCCACCTTGTTTGGCCAAAGTTCCAAGGCAGCTGCAAGCTACAGCTGTGTCCACCGCCTAGAGCCATACTGACATCTAATTCCAGGGTGAGTAGATGCTAGCTGCAACAGAGGCTAGTGAGGCTAGCTATATCGGAGGTGGGTCCGAGCATTTGGTGAATAAAAGAAATATTAACTCTTCCACTACAGCAGCAGTCTACAGCTTGAATCTATATTTGTAGAAAATATTTTACTATCATATGCTATGGATTCTAATGAATTTAATTATTTTGCTATTTAACAGTTGTTTTGAGTGTACCTTGATTTCCTTGATTTGCCATCAACTTTTTCCACTATTATTATACTTACATAAAGATGGATGTGATCATGCAATGTCTGCACAAAGTATTTCGATTGGTGTGATTTTTTTTCCTCAGAGGCTCTGGCATACCATTGACCATTATGCCACTTACATGAATTCTGAATCATGGATCCAAGCAAAATGATTGGGCTTTGAACATCACTCCTATGGAGTGCCTTTTTGGCAGAGACTGTACTGCATTACATTGGCCATCTTGCGGCTTACTTCATTTCCAAGACATGGATACAAGCAAAATGATCGGCCTTGGAACTTTGCTCCTACAAAGTCTGAACACCATCATATACTCTGTATTCATTGCTCAATTGTCAAATCATTTCACTTGCCACACCTAGCCAAAAGATGGATGATTTAACTCCGAATGTCACTCCGACAGACTCTTGACACTATCGTATCTGCTGTATTTCGATATTCCATTCTATAATCATTTCTTTCACTGCAGCCAGCTATGACATCAATGATTGGTGTGTAAACATCACACCCACGGAGTCTCAACACCATTGTATGCTCTGTGCTGCATTGTTTAATTGTCCAATCATGTGACTCTTCTCAGCTGAAACAATCATAAACTCTGGGTTACTTGTTTGATCATTGAATTTTTTCCGTTGCCAAACCTCGCTAATACATAGATAATTGGTAGCGACAACCACACCAGCAAAACCGTTTTTCGAAAATAAGTCAACAACCAGCACAGCTATTGCCAAGCAGACACTTGCAATCGATTCCTAACCCCAATTACCCCCCCTACGATAGGGCCTCTCTCTTCCAGGACCTTTATTGTTGCTGGGTGGAAAACTGGGCCTCTTACCCCTCTTTTTCCCCCCCTGCAGCCCCCTGCAAAAGGGCCCCCACCGATCATCTACACAACCAATTCTTATCTAATCGACTTTAAACTCTGGGAGCATCGAAAGCACATATAGACGAGGCTCAGGTTTTAATTTCAGACCAAAAGCTTAACATTTGCATTAGTTACACAAAATCTTCGAAAAGTCGCTTTTTTGCCCCTACCCCGCCTCTATCTCAGTGGAATCAACTCCAAATCAAAAACGGACAACGGCGATCAATTCAGCGGCCCAAGAAGACCTGAGAACGAACCACCTACACCTGCCTACAAGCCCCACACTGCCTGGGCCAAAAATCCTCGAAGTCAAAAACACGATTTCGAATTCCATCGTTATTCCACGAATTCTCATCCGTTTTGAACGCCCTTGAGAACACAGATTGCACACACACACAGGTCTACCCTGCCGAAAGCACAACTCAATCGGACAAAAATTGAATTCACAACGGTTGATTTTCATATTTTCGCATTTTCCCACCCCTCCCTTTTGAAACATATTGGCCACCGGGGCCGAGCAGAACGACCAGGGTGTAGGCGACATCGTCCGGCTACTTTGCCGCCATTGACCCCCTGAGCTTTGGGTGGATCCTCCAGATTCAAGTTGCACTTCCTTTCTTGCAGTGGTTTTACAGCCCCATCACATAGCAGGCCTCATAGAGGTCTTCTTGTCGCTACGGGTGTCTCTGTATCTGCTGTGAGGAGGTAAAAGGCTCTAGTACAAGGCTACAACACCTTGCTAGGAGAAAAGAGGTGAAGCTCCAACCCCCTCAGGGAATAGGTGGTACCGAGGCCACTTATATCAACATTGAAACGTCGGATTTATCACTATTCAAAAATACTCAGAAAATTTTTCTATCTTTAACATTTTAGTACCAGCAAACCCTTACAAGTGCTAAATGTCTGCCCCTATACCACCACCTCCTCCACCTGGCACTTCCAGTACTTATGGAATGCACCTTTACCCAAACCCCAGTTCAGACCCTCTGTCCGCAATTGGTGCCCCAGCTGTATCACATACTACTCTATCGGGCCAAATATCGAAACAAGAAGAAAAGGCAAGCAAGGAAGTTCTCGCCGACTGCCGGCAACCTCACCATACCCACCACTGAATGCCCCTCGTACACGTTCAAGCACCCGCATGGCCATTGGCAATGTCCATCCTAGGACACCCTCAGAACAACTACAACCATCCTCCCCACCTCAACAACCAACCAACCAAGGCCATCTCGGAAAACCTGATGATGCAGATCTAGAACTTGAAGATGCCCCAGAGGATACCGAGGCCAATGACAAATGTTCTGCCGATGATGACGATT